>JAOEHY010009504.1:0-58107 GCA_025447955.1 Psilopsiagon aurifrons
GGCAGGAGCGGTGGGAGGAGGAGGCTGCAGTGGCCTGAGAGCATGCGGTTGTTATGGGGCATCAAGGTGGGGTGCTGCCCATACAACAGCCAGCTGCTCTGCTGACAGCCTTTAGAGCAACACTTCATGCACGTCATGGTGAGGTCTCTTTCTTCTCCAGTCCTTTAAGTGATTACTTACACTTTGTGTCTCCTCTGCAGCCACCAACAGGCCCCAGCATTCCCAAAGCCAGGCAGCATCATGGTGGCCATCACAAGCCTACTGTTCTTGGGCGCAGACATGAGCCAGGACCAATAGTCAGCATTGCCTCAGTTTCCCTTTGTCTCCTAAAATGTGGGGGGAAGTGTGGTAGTCCCCCTCCCCACCATGGGGACAGGAGACTTTGGGCCAGTTGTCAGCTGGACGTAGAGACAAGGCTGATGGTAGTGATGTGCCTGGTCATGGTGATGGGCTTGGGCAGGGAATCCAGCAGGACCCCCTCAAAGACCTGCCCTCCACAACAGCAGAAGACAAGGAGTGGACAGGGCAGACCAAAAAACAACTGGGATTTTGGTTGTTTTGGGGTTTTTTTTAGGTAGAAAATACCCCCATCAAGGGCTCGTCCTGGAGACAGCCATGGGAGGGAAGCATTTCCTACACAAAAAGTAGCTATTTAATCCATTCCCTGGGATTTTTATATTTATGAGACTGCACTAGCTTCTTAAAATTCTTCTGAAATGCCTCATGAAACACACCTTAAGATCCTTGAGGCAGCCTGATCTGCTTCAGTTCCCCTCAAAAGATCCTATGAATAAAACCAGAGCTTATTTGTTGACAACAGAGTCTAAATGCAATGTATTACTTTGGCTGCTCTTTTCCTTTGTCTTGGATTGCAGCCTCTTCCAGAGTTTTGATTTCCAAATAACTTGTTAGTCTTTACCGGGCCTGAACATAAAAGCTATACTTCTATGTTTCTTACATGGCATGTGGAATTCAGAAGCTCAGCTTAACTGTGGATGCATCCCCTAAGACCTTTCTTCCTCTTGGGGCTTTGGGTGTTGCTGCCTTACGAGAAAGCTGATTTGCTTCTTCAAAGCTTGTGTTACTCCTGTTATCAGAGAGGAATCAAATAAATCGGGGAGTTTCTATGTGGGAGGCAGTGCCAACACTAACCGTTATTTCTTCTGCAATAGTAGCTCAGTGGCATAAGGGGCATACACAGCCAAACTTACTGTTTTTCTTGTTTTTCTGCCAAGAGGATTTCCTGATTCCTGAAATTAGCGACATTGCCAAGTGATATGGTCAAATCACATGGTCAGAAGTCCTGACTGCCTCAAGAATACCAGATTCAGTTAAGGCAGACCTGCTCCTAAAGAGCGGACTAAAGAAGAGCTGTTCTTTTCCACAGAAGGCCTCATCTATCCATAATATAATATCTACACTGTCTGTAATATGATTTTATATATATATATCTATATACAGTCTATAATATATTTAATTACCAAGCACATACTTTTATTTGAAAATTGCTTAAATACTATTTTAATGCAGGGGCAATTACAGCAGTATGAAGTCAGCAAATAGCATGATAGCTTATTCCTCTTTTCTGGTAACACTCACTATGCTGACATCTGGCATGTAACCATGGTGGTTGCCTCACTGTATGTAACTCTATATGCTATATGTTCCTGTAGTACAGAGAAAGCCCAAGACTTTCTTCAGGAGCAAAGCTAGATATAACAGGCCCAATTCTTTTCTCATGCTCCCATAAATGGGGATGCGCAGAAGTCACCAGTCCCACACAGATGTAGAAATAGGTTGTTATGAATCAGGTTTGAAATCTGTAAGCAGTCACTCTTGATTGGTATCACTTTATATGGTGTGAAAGAGCCATTGTGGTAGGGAGGAGAACAGAAGTACTATCATAACTCAAAGACCTTTTGTCTGCTCTCTCTGCGCATAGAGGCAGTGGCAAGTTTTTGGTCATATGCCACCAAGTCCACAGGTTTGCAGAGGCCAGTGCAAAATACCACCTACCTACAATGGCTTGTATAGAGAAACAAAGCTTTTTTGCCTCTCTCTCCTATGACTGGTTGGAAATGCAATTCTGCAGATTTTACAGAATTCTCACTTGATTTCCAGTTATAATCTTTGATCAAATAAAGAAAAAATGACAGCTATTCACTCCCAGGCAGGGCTTTTATGTGTTGATTTACATCTTAATGTTACATCAACCATCAGAAAGCAGGGATGTAAATAACAAACTTCCTTTTAAGATTAAAGCAGCAAATTATTATATTTTTTAAAGGATAAGTGTTTATTTAATGATAAGGAGGTCAAAATATACAGTACTGTATCGTTCAGATGCTAGTGTGGATTAAAATGTCAGGCCCACGCTTCCCTGTCCAGGTTAGCCCAGGGTTGAATAAACAGAAATCTTAGCTTTCTGTAAAATTTATTAACGACAGTTATTACAGGAGTCTTGTGAAGCAGGGAGGTGCCTGGGCAGCCTTGATTTTGGTTTTTATTAGGATTAATTACAAGTATGGATATCAACAAATATCTGATGAAACACCTACGTTTCCTATCATCTGAAAAACATTAATAACGGGATTGTAGGCACAGCCTCGGAGTTCGGACCGCGGTGGGGACGCGGGTGCCCCCTTGCGTTCCTAGTGGAGCCCGAAAGAGTTTTTGTTATCCCACCTCACCAAGACAAGAGAGAAGTTGCCTCAATCATATAAAGACTTTGCATTTTAGCGTTTTAATTTACATTAATAACCAATATGAAGCATGACTTTATAACCACTGATTCTATTATACTGCAAACTTTTTGCTAATTTCAGCTCTGTTGAAAACCACGGAAGGTGACTTGGTTGTTTTTACATTTAAGTATAACATTTATCAGAGGAGATTTTTTTCCTGGCTGCTTTAAAGCTCTCTAAAGCTGAGGATTTGTTGCTCATGCCTTGCTGCACAAATTGCATTCCTTTGTCACATGCATTTTTCCCTGCCATTTATTTAATTCACTGCCACTTTCTTATCTTACATACTCACCCCTCTATAGACTTAAAATCATCCACACGACCTTTCTTTAAATATACTGCACATTGCTTGATGACCTTTACAGTTGCTTTCTAACATCGAATGAACAAATCCTGCAAATGATATACCTTAAATGATACACCAATGTTTGCTTTAGCCTCAGGCATTTGATGACAGCCATGTAAAGGAAAATAACGACTCATCCCTACTGCAAGGTTGCTTTCAGAGAGCTGCTGATCCTTCAGCAGCCAAGTATATTCATTACTTGGACTTCCCAGCAGGTAGGATGGACACTGGATCTGTCTGCACTTCTGCATCAGACGTCCTTTTGGAACCCTGTGGAATAAGATAGAGAAATTCATGCAAATTTTCAAATATTCCAGAACATTCAAGTCTGGGATTATGTCTTAAGAGTTCTACTACTTGATTTTTTTCCACTTGTTTCACCTCTGCTTTTCTTAATTTACCCTTTATTTAATATGCATAAATATATAAGCACCACCAGTATCGTGACAATCCCAGAGAGATACTGCTTGTGACTTTGCCTAAACGTGTGGATTATTTTAATATAACTTTCCCAGTCAGCATGGGAAACAATTGTCTTTAGAAACTGTGCTAACATACCAGAGAGACGTTGCTGTGTACTTGTAGTATTACAGTTTTGGCATAACTTTAAAATTTCTCTGGCCTAAATGGTTCACTGAAACCATGCTAGGAGTCCTTCAAGCATGATTAATAGTGTATTATAGCCAGCCTTGGTCTGCTCTAAGTTAAAGGAACATTAAATACTTTTATGCATGGCAGGCATTTGACAATGTTAGAGTGATAAAGCTTTTTTACACTACAAATATAATTCTAGTTTTGGAACCAGTTCAAGACACTAATCCGGCTTAGATGACTGAAATATATAGATGTAGCTATACCAACTACATTTTTGACTAGTAAAAATCTTGGCTTCAGTTTAAGATGCCTTGAACTAATTTTACTGTCCTCGAAGCCACCAAAATTTCACAACATGACAGCAGAACAGATCCACAAACACTGTTTCAGAGGTCACTACAAACTTTACAGAGGATACCAATCCTGTTTGTAGCCAGATGATTAAATCATTACATGCTAAACACAAAAAACAGAACGACAAAGCTAAAGGTGACTGCTATGTTTTTTCCTGCAATAGGAATTGTGCAGAATCATATGTGAATTGTCCCTTCACACCGTATGTTTCTAGTGGAAACCTGACTCATCACTTCAGATCACCATAGGACTATTCTGTATCAGACTGGGAGAATTAAGGATCTCAACTTCCTCATCCCTTTCAGGGAAGTAAAAACAGTGGGGGTTTTATACTGACTAGACTCCACCTCACTGTTATTCTTTTAACTTTCCACCTTTGAAAACCTAAGTATAAAAAAGAGCAGCTAAAAACCACAATGCACTAATAGACCACCCTGCCCCCATCTTAAACAAACTGCAATCTTGTGCAGCTGAGTGGCAATAGGTTTGCTTCTGCTTACACCGATGGCGAGTTTAGAAGATGCTCTAGACCAGAATAAATTTTTTTGTCCACTTATTTGTAGCAGAGAATAGAAGACATTAAAAAGAAAAAAGTACTAATTTCTAACATCCATCAAACAGTACCAAATGAGCTAATCATTCTAAACTCCTCCAGCAACCCCAAAAAACTACACATTAGTTAAAATAGTTCCCATTCTACAAGAGTAATGGAGTCTGTCAACTGTAGCTGTTCCTGTCTGATGCATGAAGATATTAAGCCATTTCTAGAGTGATCTAGGAAACCAGATGATACTATTTACCATTCTTCCTATAAATGGGTGGAGGAAGACGTACAGGAGGAGAAGCTCATTTGAGATAATCCCTCATTTAGCACATTGGCAGAGGTGTCATGTTATTTGCCTATAGGACAGTCTCCCTGCTGCACCCATTTTAAAGGTGATTGAAGCAGGAAGCTTGGAGGAAGACTGGCTGATGACCCTTGTTAAACTGGAATTTCCAAGCCTGCTGTGAAATAAAGAACTTTGTTCCTGCCCTTTCAATGGACAAATTCGAGCTCTGCCCTCAGATACAGAAGCACGGGTACCACTGAGCTCATGTCTTGCCCTCAGTTACTTTGAAGAACCCTCTTCAGTGCAGTGGAAGTTCCCTGCATTTGTGACAGCTAAGCTGGAAAGTATTATCTTGGGCAGAGCACTTTAAAGTGCACACACAGGAATGTCGCTGTATTGGAGCATATTTTTCTCCAGCTTATGTCAGTATACTCAATACTCTGATCAGAGTAGGTCAGAATAGTTTCCACATGCTAAGCACTCCCAGCTTCTGACAACTTAAGAATGAGTTATTCCAGCTCAGAAAACAATGTCATTAATCCTACTTCCCCCCCCCCCCTTTTCTTTCTAATCTAATCTTTCTAAGACTCACTAAATACCTTTGCATTTCATATAGCTTATAAATTAATCTCCTTTACCATAGGAACAACCACTGGACCTTATCATCTGTACTAAAACCATGCAGCTGGGTGGTAATACTTCGCTTGCATAAGAGGCTCCATTTGTATCAAGAGTTTTAGCATTTGTTAGCACAACTGGAACAGATGCTTGAACTGCAGTGTTCTCATCAGCTGCATTCTTGCACGATGACATCCTTTTACTATGTGCCCTTTCCCAGAGAAATCGACAGATTCAGACAAAGAGTGGTGTGCAAATAGCTCACCAGAATTTGGGAGGAGCTTGGTGGGCACAGGTTATATGAGCAAGTCAAGTCTGCTGGACCCTCTGTTAAATGGCTCCTGATTCTATTTTATCAGTGTAAAGTTTAATATTTCAGCTGAGATGTTACCAGATATTTGAGCTGTCATCTTGAAGTGGAAATTCTGGCTTTGGTTTGTGTGTGTTCTAATACTTCTAGATTAATGATTACATCTTCTTGGCACTTAGTATGATCTACCTAGGAGATGGGTGGATTACTTCTAAGAAGCATTGCAGAACTGGTTTTCTTTCTGGGGATAATCAAAAGAGGTAATCATCTATTGTAAGACATCTTTTTTCCCTCCCAGTTCAAAAGCATGGTAAACTGACCAAATAAGCTATACTGTTATAATTTGTTGTTGTTGTTGTTTTAAAGTGCCATTTTCTGTTAATGGGAGAGGGAAGTTGTAGGAATACTATTGGCCTCTATAATTGCAACAGAAGATAAGAGACTATGCAGCCAACTGTCTGCCTATTACTTGAGCAAGCATAAATATCTCACAGAACATCTACACTTCCTCTGTATTTATTTTGCATTTTTTCCCCCCAAGTGGTCATTTCACTTCTTCAGAATCTCCTCTCTCGGTCAAAAAGCTTTTTCTTACCCTTTGAATCAGAGGCACCTTTCCTGCCTCTCTGTCTTTCACTAACTTGCACTGGAAAACTTACCTGCTTGCTAAGCTTGCAATTCCTCATATCTCCCTTTCTGGAATAATTCTAAATTTGTATCCATTATTAAACTCCATGAAAGATTTGGAGATACAGCTTGGACGAATGACACCATGCAAAACAAAGTGCAATTGTCGACAGACAAACCCTTTCTCACACAGTGGCTACAGTGAGAACTTTGATAAAGGAGGGCTGTCAGTGCTCAATTTCTACAAATCTCTAGCCCAGAGAAACAAATCTCAATTATCTCCAGAAATAATAGAGGTAGTTAACATTTGCCCCATTTCTAGATAACCTATGACAGAAAAATGTGGCTGTTTTACTTCCCTCCAGTTGATGTAAGAGATCTGTTACCATCATTTAAGTGGCTTAAGTAACAGAACTCTTGATTTCACTGCTGGGGGGAGGTTGCCAATACCCAGAGCAGGATATGACACCTACATAGTGTGCTTGTGAACGTCAATCAGATGTTACACACATGCAACATTGTTGTGCATAATGGAAATTTCTTGCAGAATTTGGAGGCAAAGAGGGTGAGGAAAGCAAAGTGTGCCTGAGCACGTGTGTGTTTGTAACCTCAACCAGCTAGTGTACTTCACTGGTACATATAAAACAATAGCCTGGCTTTTTGACATTGTGTTAAGAAAAAAGATTTCTCCTCTTGACTTCATAGAATCATAAAACAGTTTGGGTTGGAAAGGATCTTAAAGATCAAGGGCAGGGACACCTTCCACTAGAGGAGGTTGCTCCAAGCCCCTGTTTCCAACCTGGCCTTGAACACTGCCAGGGATGGGGCAGCCACAGATTCTCTGGGCACCCTGTACCAGGGCCTTACCACCCTTGGCAAGAAGAGTGGAAGCCAATGCAAGCTGGTAGTTACTCCAGGTGAGCTCCAGGACTTTTTTGCTTGACTGAAACTACAGGAAAATCTCATTGATTCACAGTGGATTGGAATTTTATCCCGGAACAATGGGGTGAAACAGAAAGCAGAAGTGAACTGTCACTAATCAATACTGCAGAAAGTTATTTTTCTTTTCTTCTTAATTCCCCTTCCAATATGTAATTATTTTGGTAATGCAAATCTCCTTCTGTAGGATACATAGTAATTCTGTGAAATGCATGCAAATTAAACACTTCTTATGATGTGGAAAAACATTTGCCTCTGAATGAGTCATTCTGGTGCGCACAGCAGCCTAACGTTATAACCCCATGTCCTAACAGGGCTAGTGTTCAAATCTGCACTACCACGGCAGTCTGTATTGCTTGACTTCTTTCAGACCTGGAGGACTGCCTGGCTCTTTTCCTCTCCTGACAGCCCTACAAGTAAGACTGAGAGGAAGGAAAAACCAAAAAGCTGTCTGTCTCTCAAGGGAGCCAAATTCACCAGGAATCACTGCAGGCAGCAGTCAAATCTGCTTGGTTTCTTTGTACCGCTTGAAATTTCTGATGAAGCTCACTTTGCACACAAGATTTACAAAAGATGCTAAAAATGACCCTAGAGCTCTGTGGATTCATTGCTGTTGTATGAGGAAAGAGAAGCAAACTGCAATTTAGATATGTTTATATTATATACAAAAAGGAATGGAAATCTGCACCTTGCTGAGGATTGAGTGGCAGTCCTAGGTCTAACCTGTGCTTCTGTTTCTACACTTGCATCTGGATACGGAGAAGGGGAAAAAAAAGTTTCCATCTATTTAATGCTCTGAAGATCCACTACTTTGCATCAGTAACACTAAGCCTTATAGAAACTCAGATTTTCAGTATGCTGAATTCTTTCCTTTCTACATTTCAGGTTTCAGTGAAGGAGACACAGCAAATTATGGGTAAGATGTGAAAAAAGGAAGAAGAAAAAAAAATACTACGTATTTTTTGTGTGCTCTGAGTAGTCTGATAACATATAATATGAGGTGCTTATCTGTTGACCACTATGCTGGTTCCCACCCACCCAGTGGTCTATGTTGATTTTTATCTTACAGGGATTTCCCACCTTGCAGGGATGCCCCAGCTGCTCTGAAGCAGGAGCTGAACCAGCATCACGGCCAGCAGATTACTCTGGCAAACTGGCACCACCTCCACTTTTCCTTAATAAACACACTGTAATTTGTAGGTGGTTCGGTACCTGCTGCAGGAACAATTGAGTCACCCCCATAGCCAAGGCATGAACCTCTAAACCAGGGGTGTGGGAACAATTATAGCTCTCCCATAGTAAATAGTACCTGACCATGAATCAGTACCCTGAGGCCCAAGTTTTCTTTGTCCAAAAACTTGCTGGATTTTGGCTTTAGACCTGCAAGCTGCTTGTGATGGTGCACTCCATCTGAGCACAGATCTCACATGGTAACAACTTGCAGGCTGGATGCTTAAATCAGCTGAAAACCAACCAGAAAGATAAAATCAAGTACACGTACAAGGCCCTTAAAAAACCCTCCAAGTGACTGCCTCTTCTCTGTCTTCTTGAAGGATGGTTCCTTTGAAGCGTCTCCTCCGTTCTGGATGGAGTCGGTCTCGGCTGCTTGCTGCTCCCTGGAGTCTGGCTGCTCCCTGGTTTCCTGTTTGCTGCCTTTCTGCTTGCTCAGCTCCACTGTAGGCTTCTTGTCTTTTGAACTCTCTTTGCTCTTTTGGCCGACAGGTTCACTTTCAGCTGGGGCAACTGGCCTCTCTGTGGAGTTTAATGTCTAAAGCAGTTTCAAACAAGGGTTATTTTTAGTGAGAAATGTAAACATTTTGAAGACAATCCATAAATACATTAAAAAATGAAAAGCCACCTGGCAGGGAGAAATCCTGCTGTCCAACAGGTTTTCATTTACAGAGGTTGGGATGAACTCCTGCAGCCTTGACTTAGGAAAGGACTCCCAGGGAGCCGATAGAATTACTTGCAGGATTAAACCATCCCTGCATAGACTTTCTTTACTTACATATATGTCTATGCTGAAGTCGTTTTAAGAAGCAGAGAACATGCATGGAAAGATGCAGAGAATCACAAATGTGCACTGCCAACTGAGATTCCCCCAGCTTTTGCATCCCAGGCTGTGAAAGCACTCAAAAAGTGCAAGGGAAAGATTAAAGAGGAAAAAGAAAGAAATGAAAGACACCATAAAGTAAAAGGTACAAATCAACTCCTCTATAAAACTGCAATACTCCACCAAAAAATTCACACAGAGTTTGGCTATGTAAGGTCACAGCATCATTTCACCTACAAGTACAAAAGAAGAGAAAGCAAATATTCCAAAGACAAACCCAATGACAGAGCAGCTGTTTATAGTAAAAGATTCTGAAACTCAGAAGCAAGGGATATGTTTGAAGTTGACAGGAGAATAATTGTCTGGCAAACAAAGGATGAGACAATTAAACTGTCACTGCAAGGGACCAGGTATGGTTTTAATAGGAATTCTGTTTGCAAATGGGATTTTCTGTTTTTCTTATGCAAAAAAATTATGCTGCCTTATTTATTAACATAATAATTAAAATAGCACATAAATTTGCCATGTTGAAAAGCTGGAAATCTTACATCTGCCCTTAAATTGTGGCCCAGAGCTGAATGCTGTGTAATTTTACTTTGGGGATTTTACCATTAGTCTTTAGATATTTGGCATTCTAGAGGCATAAGGTTATATGCTTACATGACAAGCTTAGCTTTCATTAGAAACAAAAGCATTTTAGATATCATGATTTCAGAGAAAAACCTGAAAGCAGAAACTCCAGAGAAACAGAATGCAAACACACCTCTTACATCTATTTTAAAAAAACCCTCAAGCCATTCTACTGTTGGGGAAACAAGAACGAGAGGGGGCAGCAATACTGCTGCTGGCCTGTTTTAACTTGATTCACTTTTCTTCCACAACCAACCTTAACCCTCCCCCATCTAAATTATAGAATCAGAAACCATTTAATCCATCCAGTCTTGACCCGCAGGCTAAAGTCCTCAACAAAATACGTGCTTGTATTTAGCTATTTCCTTTCCCAGAGAACAGACATATGTGGGTATATATTTGCTTACATCTGGATTTGTCTGCTTTTAGGCTTAAAAAATAGTACTGAAGCTAGCCTTTGCTCTACTTCTGTGAGATTTACATGGAGACAGCACGTGAAACCTGGAGATGTGGGTGCAGCCAGACACACCACAGCCAGGCACCATCTAACTGTCAATAGTTTACTAATGCACATTTAGTACTGTCAGACTACAGGAGAACGATCTTCTGGGGCTGCACAGACACCACACACTACCTATGTCTTATTCACCTTGCTTGACCTGCTTGGATTCACTTTTGAGTGTCCAAGTGATGCAGAAGCTCTCCCAGTACAAGGACAAGCAGAACTTCATAAACTCAGCTTTAGCTCTGTCTCTTTCTTTCTGACTCATTCAGACTCTGAGGGGAAGCTCTCAGTTGCTGGCCCCATCAGTTATTTTGACAAGACCCTTCCTGCTCTCACTTACCTTAGTTTGCTTTTGAAATATTTCTCTTTGGTACAACTGCAGATGTGCACATGTAATTCAAAAATAACCACAGCACCCAAAATACAGCTATGAAACTGAGTATGTCTGAGTTCAAAGGTGACAGAATAACTCTTATTAACACTGTGAAATCTGCGGGTTTACTCTGCAGCTGTAAAATTAGACCCAGGTCTTCCTCATCACATGTGCTTGATTGTGTAGGTACCCGAGAATTAACAGTATTGCAGCCAAACCCGGTTTGGATGCATCAGGACTATTTCTGTGAGCAGGTTTGGGGCTTTGAAGTTAGTCAAACAAAACACTTGAAAAAAGAGTAATTCATAGTATATTTTCCAGACAAAATAAGAAAAAAAGTTCAAATCAGATAATCCCTGAGGTGTTTCATATTAACTTTGAAAGGCAGGAAATTGGCATATTTTATATTGATGGGAGCAGCTCAGGAAACACAAAGTAAAGCCTATGAATAATGAAAAATGTTAATGTTTCTTATTCTAAAGAGAGATCTGCACCTGACAGATTGTTTTTACTCTCTCAATGTTAACAGAAGCATCGAAGAACCATTACCAGGTTAGTACTCTTCCCTGTCATGTTACAGGAGACTTTAATCCAAGGCTGCTCTTTAAGCTCCAGGGGCAGACCCCAAGATTTCTACAGATTCTGGGTAAGTGTTGTTATGATTTCTGTAGCATACAGAATGGCAGTGATGAAAAGCAAAGGCGAATCACAGCATTCCAGAGATGCCATAGCATAATTGAACAAAACCCTCTAAATTTCATAAAAATTCTAAAAAAGGAAAAAGTCAACAGCACATACAGTCTGCCTTGAGCTTGTCTGTATAATAAAACTGTGCTAAATTGCACCAGTGCAAGCAAGAGAAGAAGAAAGAGCAATAAGTTGATTAAGAAAAGCCTGGAAGGAAACTGGCTGCTAATTAAAATAATAAAAGGTAGATCCAGGACTGTAACTTATAGTCACTTACTTAAGGTTGTTGTAAGACAGAAAGAATAAATGTCACAAGACCAGACCTATATTTGGGATGCTTTTAGAGAAATAATTCATAAAGATTAACCCTATTATCATAGCACATCATGAAAACAGAAAAAGTGAGGAAACAATTTTGCTAATAATTGAAAAAGAAAATAAAAAGGGAAATTCTGAATGCCCGGTTTTCAATATAACTTCAATTTTACTCAGGTTAAAGGAAACCCTATATTTGTACACAGACCCCGTGTTTTATCTCTCATTACTAAATGTAATTATTCTGGATATCTTGACTTGCAACAGATGAGGGTGAAGTTTTGACTCTCAGATATTTATACTTATATTTCTAATGAAAATGTGATTTTTCTGAATAATTTTTAAAGCCATAAAGGATATACTGTAAAGGTCACATCCAAAGCTTTGGTTTGTTTACCTTTTATGAACATAGAATGCAAGAAACAAAAACTGAATAAGAAGAAGCCTTTCATGGCTTTTGTTAAATTGCAGTGACCAGTTTTCATTTTCACTTCCATTTCTCATCTGTAGAGTTTCCACGTAATTGGTCCCTTCCTCAGCAGACAAGTGAATCAAGGTAAAAATAATTCTAGCTGCATGTATTTAATTTCATTGCCTAAGCCAAGGCACACAGGGAAAGTAAAATAATGGCAAGAAGGATAGGAATTAAATTGAACATAAACCCACTATTTTAAGAAAAGGCACATACCTGTATTATTTCTTTTAAAAAATCTGATAGCAACCCTTTAAAACTTAATAGCATGAATAAGTAAAAAATAGATAAGTAATGAAATATGTGAACATTTAAAGTCCAATGCGCATGTAACACTTTTTTGTTTCAGTGACTTTTGCATTCCAAAAGCTAGAGCTGTATGGAAGCAGGTGACAATAACCCATTACCAAAAGTTGAAAATATCCAGGCATTTACCTCTTCTGAACTGGCTGTCCCTCCATCATTGAGTAAAATGACAATGGATTATAGGGTCCTAACTGGGTTCCTGTTTGAGGCATTAATTCAATATGAAAACAGACAAGAGCCAAAATATACAAGGTTTGATGTAAGGATATTCTTTACACCACTAAACCAAACCCAGACATTTAAAAAACTCTACAAACGTTTTTGAAATACCCACATGTCCAAGGTAGATTTTTGCTTGCTCTTTTCTATGTGAAGTGATTGTCTCTTGCAAGTCAATTTTTCCTTTAAGGTCTGAGAAACATGAACAAGGTCTCCACGGACCAGAGATCAGAGCAGGCAGTAAACAAGGCACTATCAGCCATACCACTGTAGTTTTCTAGGAAAGAGCTTTTGCTTGCTTTACAGAGGCAAATCTGTCCTAGAAGACCTACTGGGACTTCTTTTCTATTTAACAATCATACTAAGTGCATATACCATGAATAATTAAAACCCACACAGCTTTAGATATATTTTTTTTTGTATTTTATCATCAGCATCCATTTTTCCCAACTTCTGCTTTCCACTTTATACTTTCTCTCTATATCCATCGAAGTAATGGATCTTCTTGGTGCTCACAGTTCCCAGCCAGGACAATGAGAGCAGACCCTGAGGCTGTAGCAATGGCAGGTCATTCCAATCAAACTTCAACTCTGAAATAGGTTTTTAAGGTATGATCCCCTGTTTCTATCTAGATTGAAAAATGAGAAAAACCCATTTGATAAAACTAGCTCAAAGAATAAACACTACAAGATTTCTAACAGATTGAGGTTTAGCTACAATTAATGCTATAAAAGAAACAAAAGCAATGGTATGTATATTTTTAATTAAAAAGCATGTTAGAGAGTTCAATGTAGCATTCCCCTGAGTACCATATAAGCAATACAGCTTAGCAGTAAAGCATAAAATAAACTCCAGAATTTCAAAGTGCCCAAATTTAAATGTCATTTTTCATTGCCTAAGTTCAATGAAAACAATGAAAGGATGTGACTTTTGTTCTAAAGATAGATCAGGCAGATTTGTGGGTTTCTGCAGCTTGTAGATTTGTTACTTGAAGCACAACTGTATCAGCCTGATTCTACGTATGCTGTTACTGCAAGGACCAGTTTCAGGCTCTGATTTTCCTGTAAAATCACAGGAAATCAATATGCAGCAGCAGCATGATAGAAAGCTAAACCACTCCATGACAATTCATTACTTGTCACAAACTGGAGGAAAATCTCTTTCTGGAACATGCCACTGCTCAGCTTCTAGCATGTTCATGCTCATGACTCTTTATCTGTGTAACAGGCTTCAGAAATGGAGGGGAGGAAGCACAGTGTGGTCTGTCTTAACATTACAGGATAGAAACTAAGTCCAGAGTGTATGAAGATGTATTGTGATAAGATCTAGTCTGCATTTCTATTTCAGTAAGTCTTTAAATGACATAAAAAGTGTGTGTCATAACAAGCAACTACTCTGCTACATTTTCCCCCTAAAAAAAAAATCCCAGAAAAAAAAAAAAAAGAAAAAAAGCTATTTTAGCCAACCTTCAGTAATCCACTTCTTTTTAATAAATAAGAGAGTATTTGACAAAGTTGCCTCTTGCCTTCTATGAACCACATATGTAAGGAACACAAGGATTTCTCTTTAGAGCACTGCTGACCTCTTATCCTTGCCTCTAGTCATTTCGGATTGCTGCTGCTGAAAGGTTCCTGAAAGGGTTTTCTGCTTTCTGCAGCAGGGGTGGATCAGCATATGGAGGAAAGCGGGGACAGGCAACAGACATGCTCCATTCTCATGAATAATGAAGGAAAATTAAGTTGGGACAACATAAAATGGTTGAGTCCAAAGGCTATTTCTTATGTGTAAGTTTATTTACGTGCACAAGCAGGCCAGCATAGACACTGCTGAAATTCGGAAAAGGTCTTTTTGTTATTCCAGAAAGACATATTCTCCTTGGAAACAACTTAATTAATCCAGAGAACAGAATTTTGTTTGTTGAGACCATACTCAATGCTATCTCAGACCAATCATGTCAACTTCCCAGCTGAGGACAAAGGCTACAGCCTCAGTTAACAGTTGGTAATTCTGATTAAAAATTGCCATTTTGCACCCTATCTTCACAAAACATCTCCATCTGGACATTTTTTATTTATTTTACCTAGCTCTTTAGTTTATATTCTATGGAGAAAAGCAATGACCTTCAGGGCTCACATCATCTGACATGTCCTAGACCTTATGGGTTTCTCAGATCTGCTCACCTCTACTCAATGCCTTTAAAGAGAACTCTCTTTAAAGAGAGCTCAGGTGTAGCCATTTCTACCAAGACATCTGAACTGGGGTTGATGTGTCAGACTGTAAATAATAAGATAGCTCTTTGATTTTTATTCATGAGGCATGAGCGACTTTGATTTCGAAGCATAGGATTTCACATTCATGTAGGTGTGGCTTAAATATTGTGGCTATGCTATTTCTTCACCTCTTATTGAATCACAGGGATTTAAACTAATACTTTCTATTTTTCTATAATTTCCCAAGAGCTTTTATAGCATTAGTTAACCCTCTCCATTTTAACCAAGGCAGTGATTTTTGTGACCTTTGCAATTGCAAACAATTCATCACAAATAAGAAGAGACATTTGTACTAAGCAAGTCAGCAGGCAGTCTTTGAGATACTCACAGCCTTTTCAAAGTAAATTACTCTTAGTTCTCGCAATGGCTATGGTTGTGTCAGTAGTGGTGACTACAGGTCTAGAAATCTAAATGTCTACTTGCTATCCGCCTGGGCTTGTGCTCTTTGAGGAGAATATGTCAAAGCTGAGCCACATGGAGAATAACTGACCTGCTGTCTGAGGCAGAACAGACTGAAGTAGAATTCAACTTAATTTCTGATTCCCAATTTTAGATACCAAGAAGAAGATAAGCTACCATTTCTTAGGCACTTGAGTGGCTGACCTGTGAAACCTAACTGTGGATGTTACCAAAATGCCTTGGGATCATCTTCTACAGGCAGAAGAGAAACCCAGTAAACAATCATATTAATGTGAAATTAAAAGCCAGTCCCTTTCAGCAGCCAGAGCAGTACTTCACCTATTGCCAGAATGGTATTTAACAACAAAGTATTATCAGAGAAGTCCTGGTTCCTTTGCTTTTCCTTGTGAGAAAATCAAGCCTGTGTTGGAGACTTAAACATTTCCTGCATTTTCAGCACTCACCACTAGTTCAAAAGCTTTACAGAAGGTAGTTGTTTAGCAGTGGCTTAAAATCCTTCTGTCTGCCTTAAGAATTGGAGGTACTGACTATCCAGTCAGCACAGCGCTGTAGAGCAGCTACATAGTTCTGACTGTGTGCAACAGCATGGCAGTGATCCAGTAATCCCAAAGTTATTCAGAGGAAAGAGTGTGAGACATACTTCAAGGACAATAAATACATTAAAATAGCCCATGATCTGTTTGGAATTGATAGCCAAAAGTAGAGCAAACGAATATTAAAGGTTTCAAAAACCTGCAAAACCAGTTCTACTGTTGATACACTTCTGTTTTCCACAGGACTAGGTATTTGTCTATATACCACTTCTGTCTTTCTAGGCCAAAATCTGGATTAAACCACTGCTCTGATCAGAGCACTGATCTCTGATCACTTTTAACACATTTCTGGTTGCTTTCACGGTGACTAAGATGGGTGTGGAGCAGCTTTACTTGTTTTAATCTGAGCTATTTTTTTGGGGTAGGGTGACATGATTTGAAGTCATGATTGCCACAGACATGAGAGTTTCATACGCATTGCTCCTGAGTCAGCTTCTGCATGCCTGGCACGTGCCGTGGTGACAAGCCTTTATGCAGGATGACCACAAGTCCCCTCAAATTTAGGACTAAGGCTGAGCTTTTTTTCCAAACTGACTAATTTTTGAAAGTTTTATGCAGAATTAAAGGCACACTGGGTGCATAGCTCTTGACTGATATCAAGAATTTTAGTTTGGATCCTCAGATACACCGGTGACTATGTAATAAAGTAACTCTGAAGAACAAGGAAGTAAATGTCCCCATTGTGGGTTGGACTGAAAATAAAAGAAACACCAACCTTTTGGAAATGAAAAATAAATCAGCATTGGGTTGTTGCACGTACCTTCTATGATCTGACTCAGGAATTTCAACCTTTGACAAGGTGGCTGTTCACAGCTGTATGTACCAGTATGTACCTGTGAGCTACGTACCTGCGCTATTTACTACAAACTTTCTGCATTTTAATGTATAAGCTGCTCTGACACCCACATAATGCAACTGCCTCAAAGTAACCCAGTATTGATTAAAAATAGAAATCTTCCATACATATTTGTAAACTTTGCCAGAATAGATCAATGGCTATACAAATCCTCAAGGCCAACTTAAGCAGAGAAGTGTTAGCTCTGGACTTGGATTATTTTCTTTCTTGGCCACTTCTCTAGACTCTTTTGAGGAATACTGTCTGGCTGTTATTTGTATACAACTGATAGAACCACAGGCTGGTTTGGACTGGAAGGGACCTTAAAACTCCTCCAGTTCCAGCCCATTGCCAGGGGCAGGGACACCTTCCAATAGAGCAGGTTGCTCCAAGCCCTGTCCAACCTGGTCGTGAACATATATATGAGCATATGTTCATATATAATATATATATATATATATGCACATATAAAGGCAATCCATCAGGATAGCTTTACACAGATAACCACAAGATGACCCCAATCACGTTATCAAATCAGTGCTTTCCTTTTCCCCCTCCAGTCTTCTGGGAAGAACTATACAGTACTTTGTGCCTTTATTTTCTGTCTAACACATAACACCTCTGAAGCAGCAATCACACCCTTTTACATGCCAGTTTAGCTAACCTACATAAGCTGCCAAAACAAGTTCCACTCCTCAAAACACAACCCCCCGAAGCAAGCACAGGGTTTGACAAAGGTGCAGCGCAGGGACAGCGGATGCTGCCTCTCCTGACGGCGATGGTTTCCTCCAGGAGCCCGGGCCCCGCAGCGCCCATGGGAAGCTCCTCGGGAAGCTGAAGCCCTCCTCGGCGGCTCAGAGCCCGCGGGCCGCCCTGTGCCACCTCGCGGGGGCCAAGGGCCAGCGCGGAGCCCCGGGGCTGTTCCCGGCCGAGCCACGAGAGGGAGATGCAGAACGCGGCACGGGCGGCGGCCGCCGGGCGGGGCGAGGTCCGGCAGCGGAGCAGGGCTCTGGACGCGGCCGTGGCTCTGCTGCGGCGCTATGGACACGGCTTTCCAAGAGGTTCTGTGAAGAGTTAGCACCCGTCCTTGAGCACGCACACCGCTGTAAACCCTGAAAACCGAGCGCTTGCTTACCAGTTTAAAAAACTTCCTCAGGTTTGCTTTGGGGGTTTTACTTTCTTCTCTTTTGGGTTTCACTTCTGCGGCTTCTGGGTTCTTACTGTCATCCTTGTCAGGAGCCGCTGCTTCTGAAGACATGTCTGCCTTTTCATTGCTTACCATCTCCGCTTCTTCCGATGTGTTCTGGGGATGGGTTTTTGATAGATATTAAGAAAGTGGGAAAAATAAAAAAATGATAAAACTCAGGGCTAATCAGTGAGATTTTGTTTTTTAAAGGAGGTTACAACCAAAGTCCTGCAGCAGTGCAGTATGTTGGTATATCACTAACAAGTGTGGCACAAAAGCATTATCAGCTTCCCTCTATCTGTACATGTCTCTTCAGGAACTCGATTCGTCCCTATTGAAAATGGCATTTATATAGGTTGGTGGGATTTTAAGGTCTTGTTTACACCGAAGAAATAGTCTTTCCTGAATTGCAGTGCCAGACCCCAAACACAGTAATTCATCTTTGATTACAGCTGAAAATTTAAATAAAATCACATACATTAATATGTTTCCTGAGTAGATGCCACTCAGCAAAACTGATAAAACCAAGAAAGACCATACCCAGGAGCTTGCACACAAGAACACAAATAGGATTAATCAAAACACACCATGGACACTGTTTAAACTGTTTAGTACCCTTCTTGGTGAGATACAGACCAACCCAGCCGCAGCGTTCTCAAGCTGGCTGCATTCACATTAGCTCCTATTCCCAGTTGCAAAGATATAAATGACTTCTTGAGGTGCAACGTATTTAAGTAGCTCATGTATTACTTCACCTAATCCCATGGGCCGCAGTCACCCTGCTTGATAGTGCTGACCCTCATTTGAGTTCAAGAAAAGTTGGTGGGTACTCAGCAACATTGCCTCCATGGAAGGATTTTGTGTCCCACTGAGCTGCTGTGAGTTACTGGAAAGTTCCTTCTATTAAAACTGTACTTCAACCGGAGGCATGTGGTGTGTACATTCCCCTGAAATATGGATCCCCATAAGATTTATTGATTAACCTCCTGCACATTTCATTCCACAGCCCTCTCGAGGCTATCCTGGGAACGCTGAATGTGTTTAACCAGACAAGACCTGTGCAGAGCAGAATACATGAGCAGGAGGCACACTGCTGCCGTCCAAGGTGGAGGCACAGCTGGGCAGGAGGCTGTACAGGCATTTCCATAGCTGACTACACTGCCTTTTGTAGATGCCCTGGTAAATAACATTCTTCTTCACTCTCAAGAATCACTAATTAATTCCCATGCCACTGTAACTATGTAAAGATGTATCTTCCTTTCTGCCATAAAAAGAAGCTATTATGCTAATAACAAGGTAATTCGACCTGGAGCAAGCCCTTAATCATTTTGCAGCCTATTGCAGAAAGGTGCAGAACATTATAAAAGCAGGCTATGTTGCAACCTCTGCCTCCAAGACTGAGTCAAACAGAAGCAGTTACCCTAGATATTGGGATTTCAACACATTCTGCTGCTTAAAAATACAGCACAGTTACAGCTGAAGTGTATATTATGGTTCCTATAGGAAAAAAATACTGTAAATAAATCTCAGAATGATAGCTCACAATTTTTACATGCACTTACAGGAACTCACGTCTAAATTCATATTTGTAGTTCTTTAGATCAGTTTAATTTTAGCCACATGAACATGAGAACAATTTAAAAGGTAATACCAAAGACTCATCCCAGCCCCAGATACTGACTCTGAGAGTGGTGAAAAAGGGATGCCTCCTCCAGCATCCATACAGTACCACTGCCCTCATGTACTTTTCCAGTTGTCTTCAACTTGGTGAGTCCCATATAGTTTCTTTGGTTTAATAGCACTTGATGGTTTTTTTCCTACAGAAATCTAGCTAAACAATTTTTGAGTTGGTAGAGATCCCTCGTATCCCGCAGCACCCTGTGCCAGAAGATTCTACAGCTAAAATATGTTTTTTATTTTATTTGTTTTGAAAAGTAGTTTATTTCTGTCACCAAATAATTTTATTTGATACTCTGCTTTTACTTTGAGCAACAACTGATCTTTCCTCTTCACCTTTTATGTTATGGCAGTCATTCTGTATGCTGCTGTCATCTTCTTTTGAGCTAACTTATGTAAATTCTTTATAGAGAAGCCATTCAATGCATTTATTCATTTTTCTCTCAGTAGCATACCTTTTAGCTCTATTATATTATTTTTGAGTTGAAGGGGACCCCACATGCAACATGGGGACTCCCCATGAACTTCTACAGCAGCATGAAAGATTTTGCTTTGTTCTGTACTCCTCTTTTGTGGAAGAAATGTACATTTTTGGGGTGGGGTAGGGGGGAAAAAATTAGAAGGAAATAAATATGCCTTGTCCCCAGCTGCCTGAGATGACAGCGGCACAGCCTGCTTCCCCCTGGGACTGCAGATCTAATTTATATTTATGAACATTTTTTAGATAATCTATAATAATTTTAATTTATATTTCTGCCTATTCACACATACATATAATCAATTCACCATCTATTTGCTTGAAGGAAATGATTCATTGCATGAGTTGAAACAGTGGCTCAATAAAGCAGCAACCTCGCTTCTAGGAGCTCATCATTCAAAGATCACAGTTTGGGATCATATTACTGCTGCACTGTTACAGCTGCAACCCAAATGAGTTTTGTCTCTCAAGCTATGTTAGTGACACTGCTGATAACAAATGCGTCCTGGGGCGAAATGCCAAACTCTGAAAAGCACTGTCTATTGAAATAAAGAGCTAAGTGATAGTTAACTATTCCGAGAGATTGATTAATCACTGAGTTTTTGTACTTTTCTTCCATAGAAAGCTTTAGGAAAGTTTAAATCCTGTTTCAGAATACTTTAATTTTACTACTTTTTTTCTTTTTTTAATTATATATCCAATGTACCCTGCAAAGGGTAAAGTAACTGCAAAGTTACTTTAACTTGATAGTATTAGACATATCAAAATTGTTGCTGAAGTTAGAGGTTGTCTTGTTTGAGATCTTAGCCTTGCTATCAAAAAAGTTATTATAAATTTCTTATTATCTGCAGGAATCATTCTTTCATACCCATCTCCTTCTCTAAGACTGGATTAATTGGTGCTGAAGATTTTCTTTTATGGTTCTATGGTTTTCTGATCTCAAAGATACCTCTGGAGGCGTAGCCTAACCTCCTGCTGAAAGCTGCTAAGAAACTTGTCAAGTTTAGCTTTCGGTATCTGCAGGACTGGAGGTTCCACAGCTTGTGTGCAATCTTATCAGGGTGTTCAGACATGCTGGGACAAACAGAAGCTCTAGAGACATCACAAAATCCTCTTAAATAAGACTGACCAAGGTGGCAGGCTCTTGGAAACTGATGACACATAATCATGGTATATCGCATACTTTTGAGAGGCAGAGAAGGCATAGTCTCTCAGTAGGTGGGAAAACCCCTTCCAGTGCAGGTTTTCTGACATACTTTGAAGAACAAGTTTTTTAATCTTCGTTCCTGTTTCCCCTGAGAAACTAGAAGAAATATTTCCATTTGTGCGTTCAAGAAAACCACCAAGGTGTTTCTGGCAGGAATTGAAAGTCTAATAGGAAGAGCCTGACAAAGTCAGTAAACTTCAAATGATGTTGCATTAAACCTAAACTGTTCTGTAGAGCAGTGGGCTCAGTTTCTTCATTTCACATGGGAGAAAACCAAAAGTTTTATCAACCTTTGTGACTAGTTTTGGGAAGAAAATGCGATTTGTTTATAATAATAATTTATAAACAGCTTCAGAGTCTTTGATACATGAATGTTCTCATTAAAGCAAGTTATCTCCTTACAACTGTATATCAACTGATGCTGCTGCATTTGTGGGCCCAAATTCTGCCTCCTGTTTCCTTAGACATGGACTGTAAGAAACTCAGCTTAAGTCAGCAGCTATTGCTGTTATGCACCGCAGAGACAGAAGTGCTGTTGGGTTATTTTATTTTTCTTTCTTTAAAGGCACTCTGCCAAGCTTAGAAAACATTTTAAGATACATTTGTCTGATGGAAGATGAGCGCCATTCTTTGTTCTTCCTATTACAGAGCTAGCTTTGTTTTCCTTTCCAAGGTAATATTTTAACTTATCTGTGCTAGCGGTGTTCTCTAGGAGTTTTACTAGGCTCTTTATTTCACTATGTTTGCAAAACATTCTTCCATCTCTTAAATGACAATAGCCCTAATTTAATTTCAGTAATAAGCTTAAAACAGTTATGGTGAAAAGTTTGTGTCTACTCTCTAAGTCCTTGTCTGGTTCTTAAAAACCCTGCTATAGTTTTGTAGAACTGTTACTATAGCATTTTCTTATCTAGGTTCTTTACCATATAAATAGTTGCCTGCTGAGAGTGCAACTTATTTTGTATCCCAGATAACTTTGATAGGAGTTTTCATTTTTCTTGTTGTATCTTTCTTCAAAATTGATGTAAACACTATACCTTCCTTTGATCTTGAGCTGGAGTCTGAACTGGCACTCTCCGCTACATTTCATTAGACACAAGGAACAGTTCATGTTTTCCTGGGTCATACCTTTTTTATGAAGCAGCTTTAGTTTTATCTGAAAAATATATAGGAGAGATGACCTTTTGCTCAAAAAATTTCCACTTAAAAGGGCAGTCATGCTTGAGATCTGTTCCTGCCGCTTACAGACACACAGGCAGGAAGCAGGGAGGGTTAGAAAGGCTTTAACCCGCCTTCCTGCCCTCTTTTGCCAAAGCAAAAAGGTTGCTGCAGTTAAGGTAGCTCTGCTTTAGCCATGAGCATGTTCTCAGTCCTCTACTCTAAAGTCCGCTGTGACCTGCGACTGCTGCCTGAAGGTGTCACTAGGCAAATCTTGAGCCATAACAGCTCAGACTATTAACCAATTAGTATTAACCACAGTTAAACCACACTGGTCTGTAAACAGCCCAGGAGCTAGCTCACAAATCCTACTGGTTTTATTCGCTGGGCTGGTTAAGGGCCCTCCCTAATGCCAGGAAGGCAGGAGTACCAGTAGTCAGGTTGTGAAATGGTCCTCAAAAGCCCATAGCTTATTGTCCTCCGTGCTCCCACAGCCAGGGGGAATTCTCTTTCAAGTTCCTTCACCCAGCAAAAACCAGCCAGAATCCCCTTTTCTCCTGTCTGGCAGGTGGTATATTCCAGGATAAATACAGAAACTTAGTGGGTCATGGGTAATTTCTACAGTTATCCCATACATTCCACCCAGATATTTATCTTTGCTTTCCTATGGCAGAGTGTGGTTGCAGACTCAGCAAAAAAAAAAAAAAAGATGTTATTTTGCTTCACGTGATAGCTATCCATTTTGCTGCTTGTATGATCAGTACATAAATACCCCTCAGTAAAAAGGCAGCGATTTTTCTGCATTTGTATGGCAACAAAATCGCAACAGGTTAAAATTCTAGTTCTCAGTCACCTGCCTCCATTTACTGGCATGCTTGGATCAGATATAAATGAAACATCACGTTTTTCTGCTCAGATCAAATATCTACAAGGTCTTGAAACCAGGTTTCCAATACAAATATTAGAAATTACTAACTGTAATTTTCTATTGATATTACTCAGTATTTGGAAAAAAAAAAAGTCAGTATGACAAACATATAAGTAACAGTTATGAAATTTCTTGAAATTCAGGAAATGGGGCAAACACAAAGTGGTTTCTATCTAAGGAGCAGAATAAGGACTTTTTCTTCCCCGTTTTACATATTTATTCATCTGTAGTCAGAGCAACAGCATTAACTGCAGTGTGTTGACAGGCACTTCGTTAGCTTTACTTTGAAGTGGAAGCTCATCAGAAGGTAGACATTTAAGAGACTGCCTGGAAAGAGCCACGCTGGATCTAAATCCAAGATCTATTGAGTGTTTTGGTTGTTATTTGTTATTTCAAAAGAAAAGCTACACATGACTCTGAATTGTACACCTATTTGGAACAGTCGCTAGCTTCGATTCTCTATCTTACAAAAGGGCAGTACATTAAGTGTGCCAGAAAGAAAAATCACTGCAAAAAAAGAAGACAGATCTTCAAACCAAGCTGGGTTTGAGGCTGACCTGTAGTCTAAGGACTTTTTTTTTCACCACATTTATCCTTGGGTTTTTTTTCGCTCCAAGCTGACTGGGTCACCAAGGTCTTTCATCAAAGGAAATAGAATATTATTCTCTGTCAAGAAAATCCAGTAAAGCAGCATCAGCCTTCTATAGGCAAAGATTCCGTGCTCAAGCAGGTAGCTATTTTTGGCTTTTTTCTTAAGTTCATAGAAAGGTTTGTGTTGGAAGGGACCTTAAACCTCATCCAGTTCCAGTCCCCACCACTGTCAGAGACACCTTCCACAGGAGCAGGTTGCTCCAAGCCCTGTCCAACCTGGCCTTGAGCACTGCCAGGGATGAGGCAGCCGCAGCTTCTCTGAGCACCCTCTGCTATTGCCTCACCATCCTCACAGGGGAGAACTTCTGCCCAACAGCTCATCTCAATCTCCCCTCTGTCAGCTTAAAGCCATTCCCCTTTGCCTGTCCCTACAGGCCCTTGTCCAAAGCCCCTCTCCAGGTTTCTTGTAACCCCTTTAGGCACTGGAGCTGCTCTCAGGTCTCCCTTTCAGGAGCCTTCTCCAGGCTGACCCAGCCCTGCTCTCCCAGCCTGGCTCCAGAGCAGAGCTGCTCCAGCCCTGGCAGCATCTCTATGGACTTCTCTGGACTCTTTCCAACAGCTTCACGTCCCTCTGGTGCTGTTGCCCCAGAGCTGGATTAGGACTGCAGGGGGGGATCTCTCCAGACCACAGTAGAGGGGGAGAATCCCCTCCATGACCTGCTGCTCATGCTCTGAGGATGCAGCCCAGCACACAGTTGGTTTCTAGGCTGCAAGCACACATTGCAAAGACCACATTCAGTTAATCCAGAAAAGTTGCAAAAATATTTGCTCTTAGCACAAATTCAGACCCAAGAAATTCTAATGACACAGAAGTGGGTTCATTTTACCAATTTCAGATTTCACATACTATTGTGATTCAGTGCATTTGCGTAAATGATTTAACTAGTCCTTAATAGTTTTGGTAGTAACCAAAAGTTGTAGAGAGTTCTCTACAACGCTTTCCACTGATGGAAGCATCTGGTAGTCGCTGTGGGCAGGACCTACATTATGAGGAACAGTGAAATATCTATAAGTGGATTAGTTTGTATCCATCTTTCAAAATAAAGTTCTGAAATCTTACCAATGCCTTATCAGAAACATTTTTCTTAAATCAACTATCACCACCAAGTTCTCCTTCACAAGAATTATTTTCACTATTTTTCCACAGGAATATGTTCCTTTCTCACATGCTTTTTCTTCTTTAAACACAAAAGACTTTGTTACTTGATTATAAACTTACTGAACTTCAGACCAGATTTATTGCTCTCAACTTTACACTGAAATTGCATGCAACTGCCTGCCAGAAAGCCTCTTTTTTTTCTTACTTCATCCTGATGCTCAGTATATACATCCTGCTTCCCATCTCCATTTTCAAATGAGCCAGATTACTTAGAGGAGGAGGTTTCTGGAGCAATGATAACTATATAAAGCCCTTCCCTCTCCCTCTTCTTCACCACTTTCCTCTCCTTCTACATACCTGATTTACCCAGTTCCACAGCAAATTAAGTCCCAAGTAACAAATGTCTCAAGCTTAGACTGTTTTAAAACATGTTTACTCTAAATAGCTAAATGCCTTCCTTTCTTAAAATCTAAGTAACATACCCAAACCTTATCTCCAGTAACGCTGTTGAGCAGGGAAAATACAGCTAAAGAAGCTGCAGGGCTAGTTGCTCAGCATCTGTGTATTTGGAAGCAGTTCATTTCTGGGATTTGAAGTTGAACAGAAGCCCAGGAAAGCAGCTATTCGACATGCAGTGATTCAGTAAAGTTTAATACAGCTCTTCTCTTAAATGAAACAAGGAAAGTATAAGCCTTCGGCTTATAAACCATAAGGATCATGGAAACAGGAACCACGTTTTCAAAGCTAGTCCTAATTTTAGTTAAAATCATTATTTAACTTGAGGAAAAATGTGTCTTCCCAAGCAATCAACCTCAGTTCCCAAGACCAAGGTCTGATCCGCTCTGGTATGGAACTTTTTCCATTGAGTAAGAATAGACCCACCAGATTTTCAGATTCCAGGTTTTCAGACCTTGATAAAACCTAAAGCAAACAGTTCTCATAAAAATGAAATGGGTTCTTACAGCTGTATCTATATTAATGACATAATTTGGTAAAGAATGCTATAATTTCTGTGGCATTTTTTAACAAATGAGTTGAATTGACAGAGAACAACATTCCTGCTTCCATAGTATCATTAACAAACATACCACTGACAGATTTAAAAGGCTTGTTTACAAGATTTTTCTGCAGCAGTTTAACTCTGTTACTACCCACGTGCATATGTGACTGCCCAAAACTCACATGTTTGTACATGCACATATTGTTTGTGCCCCTCCTGCATTTAGCATATGGGATATGCTCAACTTTGCAGATTTGACAGTTTTACTATATTGACTTAACAATAACACTAGATGCTATGTGAAGATGGAGCTGTGGGATGGACCAGCTCCAAAATCCAGACGTACCTTTTTCCAAAAGAGCTTGCTCAGAGGCATGGGAGCGGATGATGACCTCTCCTTCGTCAGCTCTTTGGGGGCATCGCTGGCCACTGCCTGCTGTTGGGCTGCAGGCTCAGGGGCTTTTGTACTCTGCTTAGTTGTCTGTGGCTCTTGAGAGGAAGGGGCATTTTTGTCTGATTTTACAGAGGTAACAGGCTGCTGTTCAGTGCTCTAGGAGGAATCATGAACACACAGGCTATTGGAAATGCGCGAAGAACAAGGTACTCCAGCAAAGTCAGGCATCATCTGGTACAAGAGACAAGCACGCAGGAGACTACCATTGCACAGGACACGCAAGGCAACAAGGTGCAGCTCCTGAGCTGTGTCCTTATTCCTTTCAAATGAGCGTCTTGAACAGAGGAAGCAGATTCCATAGCAGCCCACCCTTTGTAACTGAAATGATCAGTTGATAAAGAAATTAAAACACTGTCTTTTAGACTAAAAATGACAGTGAGAATAGTTCCTCTTTAACTACATTATTCAGACAGATAACTTGAATCATCCTACTCACTTTGGTATTAGTTGTCTGTGGGGTCTCTTTTGCAGCCTGAAGAGAAACAAAACACAAAGACAAGTCTGTCTCTGGCAGTGTCAGTGCTCACAGTTACACAGTTCAGGAAGTGTCTGTGTCACAGATTATTTTATTTTTAGTGAATGTTTGTGAAAGTCCTGGCTCCTGCAACCATGGAAACTGATCTCTGGCATAGACGAGGCTGCCTGAAGGGACTGCCAGCTCACATCCTTCTACCTGCAGCAGCGTTGCAGCCCTGTGTTGAAGAGCTTTGTGCTCACGCTGCCGTGCTTGCAGCCCACAATTTGTTCTTTACAAATGTGTGTGTTTATATGTGCATTCCCAGCTTCTTCACATGAGACATTGTGCGGGGGTTTAAGATATTAAGAGAGATTTCTGAGCTGGATCTGCATCTGCAACTTCCAATGCACACATACAAGCCAGAGCTGGGTCTTTTCCACTTGGGAATTGCATACCAGTCAGGGACTTGCTAACATCGCCTCTGACACGGGAAGCTTTGCTTTCTGGGATACAAAACATAGGCAGATGGCTGCCAGGAAACGAAGGGCATAGAACAGCAGTGGCTTTATAACTTAGGATTTGCAGCTCCACAAAGAGCAGCTCTGCAGGTGCTGGAGGTTGGTTTAGTCCATCCACTCACACTTCTGTGTGGGAGGTGCGATTTACTCTTTTGTGGAAAAAGAAAAATCATTCCCAGTGACAGGTCCTCCTGGTTTCATCAGGATGCACAAAGCCAGGAGGAATCCACTTTGTTTAAAGTCCTTCTTGGTCAGTGATTTGCACCAGTATCTATTGACACTGACATCCAGCATAGCTTATGCTCAAGACTAGTATCTAAGCTGTACAAAGAGGAGCAGCAAGCCACAACCTCAAGTAAATGGGAGCGCAGCACCTCTGGGTTTAGGCAGCCTGCCACATGCTTTGTGGATCTCTTGAAAGATTAAGAGAGAGTTATTTTGCAGGAGCCAGGAACTTCTTTTTGTGGTTAACTTTATTAAGCAAGGTACAAAGCAAGTGGTAAGTAGTAGTGAGATAATAATGCCACAAGCCTTCAATACTAATGCTGAAAATAAGTAGTCAACCCTTCTCTCCCGAGTAAAAGTTCCATAAATCAGTACAGCTATACTGCAAAAGTGGCATGCAGTGCAAGGCAAATATACATGGATGGGAATATAATCAGACAGGGTCCTAACTGTCAAATACCATCCAAACTCAAGTCTTTGAAGTCAAATGGCCAAATCACATTCCAGTAGCTTATGTTATGGTTTATATTAGGTTGCACATTGCTGTTTGAAAACAACACTCACAACTTGCTTTAAAGTTAGTGCTTATGTAAACACAAGACACTGAAAAACAATGGATTTGTTACCTAATAGTCAATCTGTTCTTAACTAAGGTACAGAGGAGTGCATTTTAGAAGACTTGCAGAGAAAGAACTTTCAGAGGAGAGAGTGAAATGCTTAAAATTAAATGTGAATACATATATTAAAGTGATAATTTCAAATAAAGAAATTCATGACCTATTCAGTTGACGTATCATGCCGAGGCATTTCAAAAGAAAAGATATGAACTACTTTGACTTTTACTAGAGGTGATAACTTCAGGGCTTGCCTGTTACATCAGTGCTCTGATTTAAATTTCCACTTTCAATTAACCCTACAAGCCAACTATTGGCACCATTTTAATCCATCTCCTTTGTTCTTAATATATCATAAATGATACCTCAGTTATTGCTTCTGTATTTTGAATTTGGAAGGAAAGCTGTGAAAATACATTTTGAAACAAGAAAACCATTTTGGAAGTAATGACATTTTATGAGGCAGATTTTACTGGTGTAAAAATTCAGTGCCACCACATTCCTTCAAGATAATGGCCTTCACTCCGGACCAAAAGTCATTAAAATTCTATCAAATAGCCTAATGAAAACCAATCATATCTTCCAGCAACTCACTGCAAGATTTTTAACTGTTGCAGAAGAGGCTTAGCACCTTGACAAATTCTAGCCAGGTATGGTTTTTATCAGGAAGCCCCAACTAATCTGAACAAATCATTTCTGTTTTGATTGTATTAAATATCAAAACTATTAATGTAGTATGTTCAAGATGAGATCTTAACTTTAAGCTGTTGCCAAGAACTGCAGATTTAAATCAGCAAGATTACTATTCCTTCAGTAATATGCAGATGACATCTCAAAAATATAACAGCAGCAAGAATATTTTGGTTTTGAAAATAACTTAAAGATCTCCTTTTGACTCGTGCTCTTGATTATAAAGCCCCCTGCTCACGAGAAATTCCATGTGGGTGTGCTGAGTGAGCATTAACTATTAATTACTTCCCTCCCCCAGTGGAAGGGTCTCTGCTCCTGCTTTCTTTGGGCTAGAAATCTACAGTTCTCTGCTTCCCTGCCATAGAACAGTATGGCAGATTATCCTCAGAGAATGCAGAAATGCCCAAATACGGACTTTCAAACAACAAGTTTTCAGTGATTTCTTTTTAAAGATAAAAGCTAATGTCCTCTGAAACAGCCACTTGCACAAAAAGCATTTTGAACAGCTTTAAAGCATCCTCAAAACTCACTTTTCCCCTCCAAACTAAACTTAGAATTCAATCAACAATTACTTGTTTTCAGTGAAAAGTAACTGTTTCTGAAGGAAATTCCATGTTCGTCTTCTCTGTGCCATATCAGGTGCCCCAGTTCACTCAATCACCAGGCAATGTGGACCACAAAGCCTTAATTGTAGTTGGACTGAACTATTAAACTTGTCCTACAATTGCAAGACTATTCATGTCTATATAATTCATTGTTTGCCAGTACCTTTTACTTTAAGTAGCCAGGGAAGTTCAGTTAGCTTTAGCAAGTGTAACTGGGAAGCAGGTAGTGGGGAAGGTTAGAGGAATAGTGTCAGAATCCTGAATTCACAGATGGTATAAAGAGAAATGCTGTGCACGCAGATTGCTTTCATAATGCATGGCACAGAAATGCTCATGCCAATAGTTTTCAGAGCACTGCACAGCTGGCCAGATGCTGATTTCAGTTACCAATTAAATAACTTCACTCTGTGACAGGAACCATCTGTTACTGCTCAGGGTTCTGTTCTTGCTAGAGTTTCATACAGACCTTATGCCTAAAGAGTTTACTAAATGTACTGTGTCCTAGTTTGGGACTCTCTGCCTTCTTTTTCTTGGCTCCTTTAGCGTGGGATTCAGGCGCTGTCTTCGGAGCAGGTTGCCCACCATGGCCTTTTTCTGCTTTCAATCCCTTTTGTACAACAGCATTTGAAGTTGAGTACTCAGTGCAAAGTTCTCATTTGGTTCATGGAAGATACTCAAACACTCACACATGCGGTATTAAACCCAAACATTCCCTTTGAGTTCTAGACAACAAATTATGTGATCACTCGGTTCTCCTTAGACATTTGCATGCAAGCAGTGGAATAAATATAAATGATACAACAATAAAGCTGCCTGAAAATTAAACCACAGTTTATCCCTTAAAATCTTCATTAAATTGAGACCCAACTTCCACAAAGACTGAGACTGAATTTGTAATTTATAATTTAAAAATAAGCAGCTATGTAAGTCTTTGAAAGCTCCTTCATTCTTTCTTAGTGCTGTCTTATAGGCGCCTTTAAGTTTTTTTTCATAGTGCATTATTTAGGAAAAGGGAAGTATGAATATTCATTATATATGCTATATATATATTCCAAGCTTGCTCTAATGTTCATAAAATTAGTTAGAAATGGAAGTATCAAAAAAAATTGTAATTGGTACTAAGTGTTGAAAGGAGTGCTGCTTTCTTTTCATTCCAGTTTAAATAGCTGGAGGAGGCACTTGTTTTGGGAATCATCACCCACTGATATTAGAGACTGGATCTTGAAAAAAACCCTAGGCAGCCCAGTGAAAATTCCACTAGAAAGGGCTATAAAAATAAAGGAATATTGATAGATGTCTCTATGGAAAAGAAGTGTTCACCCTCCAGGTAATTACCTTGTCCTTTTGCAAGCCTTATTCTGTTTTATTTTACATTTTTATAGGGCAGCTTCCAAACCAGTCAAAAGCTTTACACTTTGTTGACCAAAATTTCGAGGAATTGCTTAAGTACAGCGAGACCCAAACTCCAAAGAAACAATCGGCCTAAAGCATTTACCATGTCAAGTACCAACCACTGTGGTTGACTGCAACTAATAGAGTAGAAAGTACAGAATGTAACACACATGAGCATGTGAAGTTGAGATCTTGGTCTCAAGGTGGTTTAATTCAATGCAATTATAAGCTCCCTACAAAGTGTTTCATACCATGAAGAGGCTGTGGCCAGTGGCATCAAAATCAGCCATTTTTCCCTGTGGTGCTCTGTACCATTCTCAGTGTTCCCAAAAGTACAGTGAAGTGGGAACAAGTCAGGATTTGCGACAGAAGGATCTGGGGCAGATCTAATCCAAATATCATGAACATTAGTATACACTCATCAAGGATCAATTAATCCAAGGAAGGATGACTCAACTTGCATGAACTCCCCTGCTTACAGATGAAATGACAGTCACTGAGGGAGTGCTCAGGCTGCTGAAAGCATGCATGCCTTTAGCCAGCTGATTAAAGCCAGAGGCATCACTGATGACAGCATGTTGCTACAAAGCCCACCAAGCTCAGCTTTGCTGATGCCACACACCTCTGTGTTTCAGCAGGAAGGAGCATGTTGCCATGCTTTGCAAAGCAAGATTATGAAGATTTATAAGGAAGCTTGTCTGGCCTCTTCACCATGAGAGAGCATTGCTGAGACACACTGGGAACATATCAGCCCCTGTGCCATAAATCCCAGCTGTTCCCTGCAAAAAGGGTGTGGGAGCAGCCAAAATGAAAGCATGACAAGGACTCAAAGACAGTCCCTGCACCAGCCAAACCACACAAAAACACTCAGAGAGGCTCAGACTGCGCAAAGGGGAAAGCCTCACGTAAAAGCATCTTTACTATTAAGATGAAAGTTATTTCTCAGGGGAAAAACGACCATTATTTCGTTATACACAGTAGCTGGAAAATCTGCGGCTTTTCTGTGTGACTGTTGCTAAACTAACCTTTTTAACATGTTTTCTCTTTAATGCAGTGAAATGTCATTCTTTGTGTCAAGAAGGTAATGAAGATAAAGGAATTCTACAAAAAATGAACTCTCATTTAACCTGTCTATAAAGTTTGCTTATCCTGCTGGTCCCTTGGATTTGTTTATCGTTACAGGCATGAGAAAACCAAATCCAAACAGCCTATTTGTTTCCAAATCGTATTACACCCGCACCAACAAGCACCCGTTATAGAAACACATGGGGGTGCTCGATAAAGTCAGGTATGCAAACAGGACTGAACTGGATTCTTCAGGAGTTATTAAAAGCGCTACAAGTCTCACTGAAACCGCACAATTTGATAACCACCTTTTCTGGATATCTTTCAAGACCTTAGCCCTGGTTAATGATTTCCAGAGCCATTGAGCTATAATTGAGGAGTGATGTGTATCCCCCACACTTCCTGGAAAAGCTGACTTAATTTTAGTACCAGGCCATATAAAAAAAAATAAAAATGAATGGGGCAAAACAGATGAAAAATAAGATTGAAAACAAAAATGTTGATGCCTGTAGTGATTTTGGCTATCTAATAGTTGCATGGAAAGACCATTTCCTTTTGTAGGGTTTTATTCTTTATGCGTGAATTAAACTTTATCACAGGCATCACAATAAAAGCTTTAGTTATTATAGCAATAACAGTGTGTAAGGATGTATAATCTGGAAGCTCCCTGTTATGCAGTGATATGCTTGTAAGCCACAGAAACACTGGAAGATAGACAGCTTAATGCAAATTGTTTCACTTCTGTTGAAGCTACTGTAAGTTTTGGCACTAACAGAACAGGAAAAAGGGGGAAAGGAGAAGGTTTTAAACACATATTTTTCCATTTTTAGATGACTGTTTTCAACTTATTTTTTCTAGTTTAAGTTTTTCCACTTTATTTTACAAGATTGTTAAATACATTTGCTCAATCTGGTATTTTCAGGATCTCTAATTGTAAATGAAAGCTATAATTAATGAAGTTTCTCCGAATTCACATGTAAAGGACCAGCACTGCTTATGGACAGTAAGAAGCACGTTTCTTCCTGCCCGTGGAGTCCAAAAACAAATGGTTTGTAAAGAGGGAAGCAAGAGGCCACACCTGCCCATTGCATGGATAATTGTTTCTCAGACTGGTTCTGTACCTGTCCACCCAATACAGATTTCAGTTCCCAGCAGGAACATCACACACTTGCAGTCAGCCCAATGCATTTTTTAGAACAACTGAGTGTCCAATTCACCCTGCTTGAAACACAAAGCCCTGATCCAGATCTCTGCATGTAAAGGGAGGAGTCCTGGGCAGCAGTTTTCTGTGGACTCTTTCTGTGGAAGATTTCACTGTAAGGACCTCTAGTTTTAAATCAAGGACAAGTCAGAGTGACAACCAGAAGTGTTACCAGGTCATTGTCAACCTTGCAGAATGTGCTGCAGTTCTGATGTTGGTTGAAACATAGGATGCAATTAATTGCACTGTTTATGCTCATCTTCCTTTCAAATTTATTCATGGGGAAAATATTTAAAATTCCTTCAAATGATAGCATCAACTGGGAAAAAAAACCCAACATAATGAGGAGGAAATAGTGCCAAAACCATCTGGTGAGCAGTGACAGCAAGAGGAATCTGCCTACCTTGTCTTCAGAATCACTTTTGGCTTCTGCTTTGCTTGGGGAGACCTTAAATATATTTGAGAAAAATAAACAGTCACACTCAAATCAGTGTTGTGAAAGATCTGAAAGATCAGGTGTTTGAAACTCGCAGTTTTATTCTAACAAAGGTTAAATAAGCACAAGTACTGCTTTCCCCCCATATGGGGAAGTTTGTAATATAAATGCTTGTCAACAAATTAATGGCAAAAATGAAAATATCTGGGCCAAAGAAATGTTATTCAAGCTTATACATCCAATTAGTCCATAAAAATGGACTTTTAGAGCTATTGCAAAATAAAGTTTCATCATACAGAAAAATCCTTAGGACAAGTAAACACCTCCAGGTCAATGAGTATCTATGTAGAAGTGGAAGTTTCCAGATTAGGTCATCATTTGATCATAACTGCACTGTACCTACACATCTCTCCATCATCTTAAGTCATTCTCTAAGGCATCTGGCTTCATTACTTCTCATGCCTGTGACAGCGAACATGTTTCGTTTGGCTCGACATGTCCACATGGGGTTTTTTGTAAGCAATTTAAAGCATAGCCTAGAGATGAAAAGGAAAGGCAAAGGCTTACCAGTGTTTTAAGGAAACTCATGATGGAGTTATCTACTGCAGCAGCTGTTTGAGGGCTTTCTTGCTTTCCCTCTGCCTTTTGAGGTTGCTCAGCAGTGAAGCTGTTGACACCTGCAGAGTCCTGCTGTAGGTCTTTTTGGTTGCAGGCATCTATCTCCTATAAAAAAGGGGCAGAGTTCCCTCAGTCCTAGCTTGCTTAACTTCCAGTGGAATGCAAAAGTAACATTTGTGACTTGCATTATGTTGCTGGGAGTCACAACCCTAATTCCAACCATACTTCTCCAGCCTACGTATTCAGAACAATTGAGCATTTATACATCTCCTTCCCCCCTTTTCTAATATATTCAGCATTTCTCATTGGTTGAAGGAACATTGTTCTCAGCTACCAAGTATAATAAACACAAAGTTGCACACAGCATCCCAAACACCACCACTTTTCTCTTTTCAAGGCTGAACTTGTGAATAAGAACAAATGCAGAGATTTTGGCCTTTCATGGCTCAGTGTCTGACTGTACCATGCAAAGATTGCTTCAGATACTCTGTATTATTTCCAGAAATAATTTTTATCTAACAAACACAAAAAGCAACAACCCAAAGGAATTCTTCTGAGTCAGATGGAGCTGCCTCCTCTCTTCCTGGAATTACAGCTCCCATAGCCCAAAAATGTTTCTTGATGTTTTCCAGTGCTCAAGCACTTACCAGTATGTAATATTAAGTCACAGTTTTAGACACTTAAACAAGGGTCTGATCCTCAAAAAACTCTCTTGAACCAGTTTGGGAGAGCTTGGCCCCCTTTTACACCGAATTTGTCTACCATTCTGGCCACTTTCACCTAGAGCCTGCACAGGTAGACCCATCACAGAAGCGCAGCATGAGGCAAGTCCTCATGCCATAATATACAAGTGTTCTACATCTGGCTAGTAACATCTGTTACCAATATTCCTTCTCCCTTTTGTCTGTCTACATGGTAAGTGCAAGGCTGGGTCTGTCTATTATTAAAGTAATTTGTGCCCAGCACAGCGAGGCCTCCTCTTTGGCTGGGGATTTGAGACCTTACTGAACAGCAGTCATAGCAGTGCTGTAATCCTACAGAAGTTACCATTGCCAGCTCTTTAGACAGCCGTGTATATCTGTTCACTTCAGAAACAGTGACTTGAGAAGCAGTTGTTAGGCTATAAAATGCCCAGATTAATCCATAGGAAAAATCAGGACAAGAAAGGAAACTGCTGAGCCTGTCCATGTGTCTCCAGTAAACAGCATCTTCAAATCACTGCTCTCATACTGCCTGGAGCTCTAAATGACACCAAGGGTTTTTTCCTAGCCTGCCAATTCAATATAGTCCAGGGCAACTCCTACTAGGAAAAGCTAAAATGAAGTTGTACTCTTGAGAACCTTTCCCTGTACTGGGCCCTGATATTTGTATAGGATTTGCAGAGGGCATACATTTCCATAGGTCACTAAAGGAAGGAGTAGACTGAACAGAAACTTTAAAATTTCAGAGGGCTAGTTTGTCCTCAGGAAAATAAGCATGGAGTGGCCAGTCTCCATCAGCATTTGAGGAGTTAAAATGCAAGGTTTTGCTTGCAAGAATAGACTTCTGTCTAATTCTCCACCCACTGTTTTCCAAGTTTACCCAGGAAGAAACACAGCATAGTGGCTGAGTGCTTCAACAGGCTATTTAGAAGTTTCTTACAAGGGCCTAACACACCACTCTGCCCAGCAGCCAGTTGCAGGCCAGAATGGCTCCAAGAACAGTATGTCCCATGCAGAACATGCGTGGCCAGGCCAGCTTTGGCAGCCCTGCTCGCAGAGATGCCATCTAGAGAGCCTGGGTCATATGAAGAATGCTGGCTCTATTTCACATATAAAGGGGTAACAAGGGCATGAGACCAAAGAAGCAGGAGCAGAAGATATGTTTCTAAACCAAACCAGCTTCATAACTGAAGTACTGGGCGCTATAAGACATCCTTTTTCACACACACAAGCTCAAGCTGTGGTGGTGGGCTGCACTGTGTTTAGGAGGAAAGACTCTTTTGGCTCAGTACTGCAGCAAAGAGCTGTTATCAGCAGCAGGTACCACCTGAGACAACCTCAGTGGTGATAGGTACCACCTCTGGTAGCGCTAGCTGTTCAAAGATATCTGCCCAGACCATGCTTTGCCCTGCAAAAATGAAGCGCAGCCTATGCAGAACACAGGAATCACACCACCATCCAAAAATCCCTAAGCTCTGACTTTCAGAACACAAATGGGCCCTATAATGGCCTACTACTGCATGAGGAACCCTGCTCCAGGATTCCCAAGCTAAGGGTGCCATTAGTGACTGAGATACAGCTCAAACCTGGACTTTGACAGATGGTGCAATCTTGGCCTTTCATGGGAATACTGCTGTAGGAAGGAGCAGAGACTCGGGCCATCAGCGTATAAACCAGGCAGAGATAATGTGGAGTCCTACAATGTCATACTTTCAGAGCCATAGTCAAATAACCAAACTCCTCCCTCTGCAGCATCTCACTGCAGAATACACTGTGCAAAGCCCTGGAGGCAAATAGTGAAAGAAAACTCTAGAAAAAACAGAAGCCAGCATTAGAAGTTAGCAGACACCATGTAAATGCTCAGTTCATTTCTTTGAGGAGCCAAATTTGGGGGTAATAAACATCTTAAATACTTAAACTGTAGTTTCAGTTCAGTCATTAGAAAAACATATCAAAAGACTGTATCCCTGCCAGCACTTTTGTTTGTATGAATCATGGCTCAGTGAAACATTTCAGGCATATAATTTATCTTTTCTTTGGCTTACATAGTAAATGCTTCATGAATTCATGAATTCTGTCCTTGTTTTAATTATGCTGTGTTCTGAATGTAGTTTTGTAAACCACAAAAATAAAGAGTGGTTCACCAAACACAGAATGTTTGTGCAGCTCTTAAGCTACAACTGTGGAGCCTCTCTCTTACTTACCAGCAATGCTGCTTGTTTTGTGTTGGCACTCAGTCCAGGGAAACTTTGCTTTGCTTTTAGCTTTTGCAGATACTACAAGCCATAATCCACCAAAAAAAAAGAAAAGGGGGGGGGGGGAACTGTTGGCAGCAATATCTGGATTTTTAGTACGATTATTTGGTAACAGTTTGTAGTTACTACAGTAACAGCAATTAGATTAGTCTTTGTCATTCTCCCATCCTACAGGAGAACCAGCAACTTTAGTGGGAACAGAAGGCAACTGTGCTGCAAGGCAGAAACACAGCCTTTGTTTTAGAAATGAAGTTAGCTTGACAACATATCAGCAGTGCTTAATCACAGAATGGTTTGGGTTGGAAAGTACCTTATTTTTCCCAGAAAAGGTCCTTAACTTCTGTGCTGAACATCTATTCCTTTCCATATTTGAAGAATCAAAGATAGAAATACTCCAGAAAATTAAGGATAAGGTTACAATTTCACTCTCCTGTGACACAGTTCTGCCATTCATTTACTCTGAGCAACTCAAACCTGATTTTGAGTCCTCAAAAGATTTTCTGTGGTACAGCTTTAAGTACACATGTAAAAGATGCGCAGGCAATGTTGTTACATGGGAGACCTGTCCTCAAGCGTGTCAAAAGCTGTTGTGTGAGCTAGGATCCTGCAAACACTTGCACACATAGCAAACATACCCTACGGCTGAGTGCCCAGGATTTCTAGTTTATTTTCCTTAGTGAGGTTCAGGATGTGATAGATGTAAGCTGAAGACCGGAGCAGAGATTCAGAACTAATAAGAAAGCGAGGCATTATTGACAGAAAAAAAAAACTTGATCTGAGAGAATGCTTCTAATATCTGAAATGTCAAAAAAAAGGCTTAGGTTACCTTGTCCTATTGCTTGTTACAAACATGTGCTTAGCTGAGCTTTCTCAAGGTAACTATTTGCTACCAGCAAATGTTTAACTCTGTCTTGTGGTTAAAGCCGCATCAGACTGCTATTCCATTAGTCTCACATTCTATTACTTTAACAGCACAAACTGTGACCTTTCACGCTCTGTAGTTTGCAATCATGGCAAAATAGAAACCGATGAATTCTGCTTTTAATTGTAAGAGTAACAATTCCTGTGAGTCACAGGAAAAGCTATTCTTTGTGTGTATTAGTCAAAAATATCTGCAGGAATTTACAATGTTGAAAAGCTTCAGTCTTGTAAGCTACAAACAGAAGCATCAGTATACACTGAATAGATTATTCATTCTGAATTATGTGCCCTGTTCTGTTTATGTAGCAAATGACTTGATATGCTGCTAGGTTGAGACTACAAACTCTTTAAATGCGCATATATAGCTGTCTGAAATACCAGTGATGGGTGCCACTTCTGGAGGGCAATAGTAAAAAATGCAACTGTTCAGTCTTACAAATGACTTCAGAAAAATATTAGAACTTTTGTAAGAAGTATGATCCTCAAACTTGAGGAAGCATAAGATAGAGGAGACAAGGTAGAATTGAAATTGAAGAGACTTTTGGGCGCACCTTTCAACGTCATCAGTGCAAGCAATGAGCATCTTGTGAACTATGTTCAACACTATTCAAAGCATTACCAATCATGCAGCAGTCTTATTTGTAAGCCCAAACAAGGCCAACAAGTGCAGTTACTATTAAAATGGCATTTTCAGACTGTGATGAAGGAGCCATGCAGCTAGTTTCTCCCTCCTGCTCCTGGCATTGGACTGTGTTTGAGCTAGATCACCAATTAGTGCTGCTGGCACCTCTCCAGCAGAGTTAACACAAGTTATGACACTTATCCCCATCAGGGGGATGGAATTTTTTCTATAGTTAATTACTTGAAAATTAATCCTAGAGTATATTTGCCAATATCAAACTTTGCGGGAAGTACACAAACTAAACCCAGGTCTGTTTTCAGCTCCTTTGAGTAATGTGCTTTCATGCAAGTTAATTTCTTCTTATATCACATTCTCATCCTGTAAAATCAATTCTAAGAGACCATGCTTCCTTAGTTATAAAAATGATAAGAATGCAAAAATTGCTACTGCATAATATTTCTTACTGTTATGTAAGATATGCAACAAGCACCTATTGCTGAAGAGTGACTATTTTAAGAATGGCACAAAACATACAATGGAATTACTGTAAAACCACCCAGTGTCAAACTAGAAGCTTCTAAACCACAAGAAACAATTTTTTGTTCAGGTATTTTTGCTTTCACTCATAGTTGGCTGCTGTTCATCATCTTGGCAATTGAAGCGTGAATACAGCTATCCTGCCCAGACCTTTCAGAAAATTACAAGTGAATTTAAACTAGAGGTCAGATGCCAGCATTTAGTCATGAGGCAGACATCAGAACTATTCCCACTCCGCTTTAGGTTCCTCTCCCGTTCCTCTATTCAGCCACCCCACAACACTGATTCAGTCACACAGCATCACGGCATTACACTGTCCTGTGCTAGTAATATTCCTAAGAGGTTTCATTAAGAGTGAAATGGATATTCCTACTCAAGCACTTGCCTTCCCCTGTGGGACACTGTTTGATGTGCTCTGTAATCCAGCAGCCTCTTTCACTGTGGTGTGCCCGTCAGGAAAGTCTGAAGTCTGCCTTTCCTCCTGGGTATCAATTTGAGCTTTACTCCTTTCCTTTCCCTTCTCCAGCTTGAAGATCCTGTCAAAGAAGGTTACTTGATTTGGCTTTGAGGCAGCTGCATCCTCTCCCTCAGGTGTCACCGATGCCACAAGACCGATGTCATGAAGGGACGGTGCCACCGGGGCCTGGGTCAGGTTTTTATGTGCTCCTTCCTCCCACCCAGCTGCCAGGGGAACCTCCGCGCTGTCACTTGGTGCTTTGTTCACCCTGGGCGCCTCCGAACTGACATCAAGTTTCCCTGCTCCAACTGATGAATCTGTAGCTGGATCTTCGGTACGCCCTGGTACAGACCATGCAAACGCGAAGACAGAGCGGGGTTTAGCAGATGGCAGAGCTCTGCTGGCAGCGCTCCCGAGGCTCTGCTCCATTGTCTTGGGGGAAGAAACGGCCACATTATCCTGTGCAACACTTGCCTTTGCATCCACTACAAACAGAAGCATAGAAATGTAATTATCCAGCACAGCAAAGGAGTTATATCAGTTGTACAATTAATTACGGCAACCTCGCTCTTTAATAAACTAATTGAGATGTAGAGCCTCTGGGAGGACTATACCGAGTGCAGCTTGTTCACAGACCCCATTGTCTTCCTGTGCTAAATACAAGCTGCCGCTCGCTGATCAGACCTGCCTGTCTGATTTCCTTCCCTGTCACTCCTCACTGAAGTCAATGCAAGTTTTATGTTCTTCAGTCCCCTCTAAACTGCTAAAGTCAGATAATGGCACAGGTGTTTGACTGCTAAGCCCAGTGGACATGCTGAGGATATTTTACTTTCCAATGAAGATTAAAGAAGTGAGATGCAGGTAAAACTTGAGACAAAGTCATATATAACTATATTACACTTTCCTCTGTCAAAGCTGAATGGGAAAAAAGGGTGGAAACTGCAAGGACTGATCTTTTTTCCTGGGTTGCCAAACTCCTCACTGGGCTTTGCAGTCATAACTTATTTCATTCATTTTTCCAGTACTCTGCCTTTTTGCCTGCTCTCCATAGTACAATTTCTACTTGCACTTCTGTATTGTCTGTAGGTTAGCTTAAGCCTGATTTGAATACTTATAAATCACATCTGAGACAAGCTTCTTATTCATGTGTTTGACTCTTCTTACCCACAAACTGCTCTTAATCACATTTCCCACCCCCGAAATTCTCAGACAATTTTTCCCTTGACAATCACACTTCAGATGTGAAAAAAATCTTTCGTCTTAAAAGTATATGTTATGATTTTACATTACAATGGCACTTTGGTAACAGAACTGAGGTGAAAGTTCCCAGCACTCCATATGCAGACAGGAGAAGGCTCCTGCTTTACAGAAGACAAAAGGAACAAGAGACAAGAAAATACAGCATTGTATTATGCTTTGTGGATGGGAGACTGAATCACAGATGATGTGGTGTGAAACCCCAGTAAACAAGAGGAGGCTTGTCAAGAGGTAAGCCTTACAGCTTCTCCTCAGATGCGCTTCTCTTCCCTACTTTGACTAGAATATAGATCTGATTTCCCTGTCAATCATTGCCACAGATTTCAAGGATGGATTTAGATCAGCTTCATTGTAAGTGAAAACCTGACAGTCTCAAACTGACTTGCTAAATGACAATTTTAAAACTGTCAGTTTTGGTGGAAAATTGAAATTATTTCCAATGACAATTGCAATAGTCTAGTCAATATTATGCCTTCACATGTTACTTCAATAGCAATAAAACCCCAGATGCCAACACATCCTGACTAAAACACCTGCCTTTCACAGCACAGACCTGCAGTGTTCAGTTTCCTTTTTAAGGTAAGGAAAGCAGAGTATCTGTAGATCGTAGCTTTTGATACTACCCCTTAGCTCTTCACAGCAAAATTATCCCAGTGTTCCACCCCCTGAAGGATTCTGTATAACACACATACCGTATACAGCATCTGTATAACACATCCCTGCATCCCTTTGATACTGTCCCCCTGCAGCAGCATGCAGGGTCCCTGGTCATGTCCCTGGGAAATACAGAATAGAGATCCAGCATCCAGATGTGACATCCCCCTCCCTAGCACCCCTGCTAGACCCTTGCCTCACAGCTCAGGGCTGGTTCTGACTAGCAGGAGGTGGGAGCTTGCATAAACCATACAAGTGAGAAGTGCCAGCAGCAACCTCAAGTGACTTGACTGGAACACTGGAGGCACCGCAGGCAGGACTCAATTGCGGCCAGCATTTTACCATCTGCTGGGGATCCGGCACCTAACTTCTTCACTTCTAACCTTAACATGACATTTGCTTTCTTATTGTGTTTTGGTCATATTCAAAGCAGGCAAAGGAACCAGAGTGACTCAGTACAACCTGTTCTGTCCAGGTAAATAGATTTTGATTCCTTTGTGTGCACAATAAAGAAAATTTCTTCTCCTGGATTCTTTCTGTTGCTATTTATGTGAGAAAACAACTCACAGTGGCAAGACCCTTAGACAATAATATTCTGCAATATTTCATGAGTACTTATTTCGGAGTACTGACATGCAAAGAAAAGGTACAAATAAATAGCTGCCCAATGACCTATTCAGCTCTTCAGCCAAGGCCACTAAGTATCAGTTATAGTTTCCCAAGTCTCCTGTAGTGCTACATGAAAAAAGTGAAGCACTAAGTTCTAATTATAGTTGGAAACTTGAGGAGGAAGCAAAAAGCAAACCCTTCCTCAGCTAAAGAAAGCAGAAACAATATCCATTGGAAAATACTTGTAACAGATGCTAAACTTCTGCTTCATGTAGCACATAAAAAAAAAAAAGAAGCCCTGCCTTTAGTATAAAAATAGGAATAAGCTCATCATTAAGAAAACCAACCGAAAAAGCAGCTTATGAACCTATCAGGCTCCTTTTATCTCTAATTATCATGGAAGGAATGAAAGACCTGGAAAATATCACAAGCATGAGCTCTGCAGCATGTCTCTTGTGTCAAAACAGTTCAAACTGTTTCTGCTCAGACACCAGGCAATGCAGATTGCACCACCAGAAAGGAGATGCTGCTGTGGTGGGATGAACACAAGAACTTGACTCATGCTGTATTCCCTGCAAACCATGAAGGAGAAAGGCTTTGAAATGGCAGTACTTGGATGAAAAGTGCATGATATTCCTGGTTTTAGGGACACAGAAGTGCCATTGTTTCCAAAATTATTCCACAACCCAGAGGCAGTTAGGGATAGAAGCAAAATATCCTAAATTCTAGGCCAGGTCTGCAAGTAGATCAAAGCTGCTCACTTAATGAGATTAATAACTGCTCTGAAACTAAAATCAATATACAATTTACAGCACTGCTGCAAGATTGCATTTCATACTACTACTGCACAGGCATTTCCCTTTCAAGGCAGTCACAGAGCAGATTTGTCCTTCCTTTAGCTTCACTTTATCAGGATGTTGAAAGACAACACTATGGCTGCACATAGCCCCTCTTCTGTAAGAACATACTCAAAATTAGAATGTTTGTTCTGAAATTTGCTAGATTAGACCAATCTTTTCTTTAATAAAAACTGTACAGAAAAGAGTGGCGGTTAGTGCAGTATTATATCAATACCATTTCCCTGCTCAGAAGTAATTGCTGACAGACTTTCAACCCCTTCCTTTTGTATCCTTGACTTCAGCATTTTAAGCACTTCCATAGGCTGTGGATAAAGAGCAGCACTAAGTTTGCTGACACAGAATGGGACCAAGCCTGCAGAATTAGCACTGCATTTTGAAAAGCAAGGGCTTAGGTTTTAATTAACAGAGCCAGCAGATAAAATTTTATAATGCACAAAGCCTTATGATGAGCACAGGCTTCAAGATGACCATGTGAGCTGCACTGACCATATAGGTATGGAATTATTTCTTTCTCTATGGGACCGAGGGTGCCCAGACCCCATGGGCAAGCAGCAGAGCTCAAAGCATCAGTGGAGAGTACAGCAGGGGAGCAGCTATTTCACATGGCTTTGGGACTAAGACGCAGCACACAAACAGAGGGAATAGCAAATGGTGAAAGGAATACTGAGAATGTGACTGATATGAAAGGAAGTTCAGAGCCACCAGTCCTACATAAATAAAAAGGCTAATCAGGCTTTTTTCAGCCGATTTGCTTTTGTTAATCAATTAGAATATTAACCAGACTTCAGCCTGGTGCACAGAACAGATGGCACCCAAACTCTTTCAAGTGGGACCAAGATCATTCCTGTCCAGCACCTCCAGATTGCCTTGCCTACTTCTCCTGACTTTCTATGAACCTTAGTTTTCTCTTTTTACACCTGGCAACAGCTTAAGCCACATACCCAGTAGGTGTCTATTTTTCGTGGTCAATTTGCCCAAGTTAAATCCTTGCTTTCTTAAAACATGCTCCTTATCCTTTGCCTTCAATTGTTAGTCTGGTTTCAGAAGTTACATACGCCCTCATGTCTAATATTTACACATAGGAAACAGGTAAAATAAGGTCCTGTGATGTCTTATATTGGCAGGTTTTCACCTCCTGCCATTTATTCTGACTCTTTCATAGCGCAAGTAATTTTTAGCTGTTGAATGAGGGACAACTTGAATTGGCAAGGTCTTCAGCACAGACATCTCCTCCTGTAGGCCACCAGCATGGGAACATGCCAGAAAATACATGCCAGAAGAAAATGTTTTTACATTTGTCAGTAGGAAAAAGAAACAGCTACAAATATGGGTGTAGTAGCTTTGCCTATTTTGAACACAAGCCAGTTAGAAACAGGTATTTTGCTTAGTAATGTAATTATAGTGCCACAGCATTAGCTTGTTCCCTAGAGTTCAGATAATCATAGAGACAATAGATATAAATGGCCATGAAGGAACCATTAAGGGCTACAAGGCAACAGTTGGCACAAAGTCCATCAGTGTAAGCCAGCACAATGAATTACAATAGCCTTGAATGAATTTCTGCAGCAAGTACTAGCCTCAGAAATCTAAATAGCAACAGAGAGTGAATTTTTAAATTTCTGGTAATTTTTGTATGTATAGCATATCTTATTTTTTCCTTCCATTACTTAGAACTGAGTTGGTCTCATAATGCTATAATAGATGTAGAATTTTCAGATCTTCAAATATACCTCATGCCTGCTGGGGAGACTCCCAAATACTTGTGAAAAGAGTGAATAACAGTTTTCAGAAGCATTAGAGAATTCAAAATAAGACATTTCCCCACTTTCTTAAAAAGGACAAGACATGCTAATATTCTCCCACAATGTTGCTTGACTACTTCAAGCAAATAAAGTTGATGGTACATTTATGCTCTCAGAAGAGCTGTTTCACTAAGTTAACTAGTATTGTTATTTACCCCACTCATTTAGCAAAATTAATGGAAATCAGAGAAGAAAAACAAACAGCAAGAATAGTAATAATCATTCTTTAAAATAACCGCCCCACAAGCCCAACAGACTACAGTGTATTGTGTTTCACACCTTACAGGCACATAGAGTTATTGCAATACACTGATTTCTGATACTGGCTAGTAGCAGAATTTGCTGACTTCGATTCATCCTCTGGAACAAAGGAGTTGCATCTTAAACTGAGCTTCTCTTCCTTGCATAATCTTTCCTTTCTGTAAGCAGGTCATTGTTTTAATCTGCATGCAATTACCACCCAAATAACAAACAAAAATTGTCCCATTCTGTCCTCCTGATACATTTCTGCATTGCATAATGCAAATCTCAGAGGTATATGGCTTTTAGATCTGGCCTTCTTTCCTTTACCTGATGTCCAGCAAGTACTTATACTCAAGTTCAACAAAGGAAACACAGAACATTAAGAAAAGCCAGGATCAAATTTGCTGTCTATTTGCTTGCAAAACAACACACCATGAAGTAGCAGTAAGGGCACCGCTACTCTTTAAATGGCATTACAAGAGACGAAGGTGGATGTGGAATGTCTGCAACCTTGATAATCAATAGAAGCAGGAAAAGCAAGTCATGGAAAGAGTACCCAAGTCCACACATCTGTCAGCCTTTTTGAGCAGAAGCAGCAAACACAGGGAACTAGTCACCAATCTGCTCACCCAGATGTGAAGCAGATGGTGACAGGGCTCTTCCAAACAACATTACTTCCTCTGGTCAGATTAAGTTAACTCTCTGGATTCTTTTCATTATATTAGCAGATATAGATTTCATAGACTCATTTATCAACTATACCATTTAATGCACAGCACATGGTCAGATCACTGGCAAACACAGAAATGCAAACTAACCAGACAAAGACCACAAACATACATCTAACATTAGTAATAAAATCTTCTTGCTTCACTTGCTTTTTTGCAGCCCTTTTGGCTTCTCCAGAAGTGCTCACTTCATGACTTTTAAATAATAACAGTACTAGTTCTTGCACCATTTCATTTTAGAAAGGCTATCAACTACATATTCTATAGGAGTAACTTCCATCACCAAACATCCCTTGTACTTTTATTGGAGCAGGACCTTGATTACATTACAGAAAACAGTGAGATTGCAATGATATCTAAACAGTTACTGATTTTAACTGCTTTTTAAACATTAATAAAGTTAAACTAGAAGTAATATCAACACAGGACAGTCCAATTTTTCAACTTGTTACTTAAACTGATTTAACAATTACATTAATTTAGTAATCCATTTAACTAAAACAATGCCATATGCTTCATTCTATGTAGTAAGAGTAAAATGTACATTTATTTTCTAGGTCTTCAGACAATGTAAATCATCTGGCTTTTATTTACTTCCCAGAGCATTGCTGGTTTACACTAGCAGAAACACAGCTACAAGCTTCTATTTTTTAGTAGGCAACTGTTTAAACTGACTCATTATAGCTAGATAACATTAGGAAATTAGCCATGGAACAGAGATTCTGAACTGTAATCAGTGCCATCTGCATATTGTCATACCAGTCTTTGATTATTTGTGCCTAAGCTTTGATTTTTCAACTGGATGTAATGGGCTGAGAGGGTTCTCAAATAAAACAGTATTTTTTCTTTACAGAGATTGGACGGGATTGTTGTTTTTTATTGTATTCTGAAAATAGAAAGAAACCCAGCACAAGGCAAAGAGTGGCAAAATTAACGTGACTGAACCTGCAGAGATGCATTACTTCAGTTCACTGCTTCAAATGAATGCTGCCTGAATGCCACTCAAAAAGGCTCCAAAGCCAATAAAGTATGGAAGGTGAAATTAATGAGGTGCTGAAAGGTGAGGAGGCACACACATGGGAGCAATTGCCTATGAATATGTGGAGTTACCAGTTCAAAACTACTTTGAGACAAATTTTTAATGCTCAGGCCATGTAGTTCACACCAGATATTCAGGACATCAGCACTGGAGGTGAGGCTCAGCTGCTGACAGGCACTTTTCTGTGGGCACCCCAGGGTCCAGCCTGTCTGGGTGTGATCACTCAAAACCACAGCTGCTGTCCTGCTCTGAACACCACCCAACTAGGTCTGAAATGGAATTCGCTTACTTAGTAATAATTTACACATACCAACACCAACTATTCAACTTCTGCACTAAGACCCACAGTTCATACTTAGCAGGACCATATCAATTTTATTTTATTAGCATACAAAGAAAGAGAAACAAGTCATCATCCCCCTGAAAGTCTCTTGTTGTCCTGGCAGTAGTTGAGGAATATCTAATATATCCTATAATAGCATCAGGAGAGAGGTGGTCAGGGTTACAACATTAGACTTCAGACCCAGTTTGAATAAATTCCGGTAAATAGGACTGACCATTTAGTAATTATGTTGTCAAGCCATGCTTGCATTGCCAGCTCTATATACCTAACTCTATAAATGTCTGTGCTGTACCCTAGCTTCTCTAGAGCTCAAGCACAGGCAGTCCATGCAGTTATACTTTGTTTATGAAGATTTCCCTGCAGATTAGACACTCTCTACTCTCTTCAGAAATGCCTGCCACTTCTGAAATGATGGCAGTGTAGGTTTCTATATATGAAAGGTACCATTAAGGACCAGCTCAGGATCAGAAGTAGCAAAGCCCTCAGGTCTAGAGGTTTAGAGCAGCATCCCTACAGGCATAATGCCTACCACCTTACAGTACTTTCCCCAGCCAATCACCTTTTCTATGTGACAAACAGGATAGAATATCATATCCCTATACGTATTTCATTCTTAACAAATAATTGTTTGGCATCTTTGAAATCAAAGCAATGCTCCAACTCAGGAGCACAGGACTAGAAGTCAGAGAACAAGATGGAAACGTTTATATGAACAAAAAGGTGCTCACATTCTACCATATCATCTGTTGAAATTGCCACTGAAAGGATCAGAACTGTGGTGTCACAACAGTAGTGCAGAGGTGGCTTTTAAGACTGTTCAAACTTGGGGATGAGAACATGTAGCGAGGATCGGGGGTTTATTTTAAGTTTTATTTCAGGTTTTGTAACCAGATTGCAAAGAATTTTGAAAAATATCCTTTTATTAAACTGCTCAACCCACCCCCAGAAGGCTGAGGGCACACAGAACGTGTCAGAAGAATGTCTTTTGTTGCAGACACTGAAAAAGTCCCATTCCCCCCTCCAACAGCTTCCTACTCCTTTATTTCCTTTGTCATCTTAATACACTGTTACTCTGGGATTTCAATAATTTATACTATCACATTTCTTTTGGGCTTGCATGATTTCATCACCATTTGCTACACTCAATGTTGTAACAGCCTAGGTCAGCACCCCTCAGAATCATGGCAAGGCAGCAGTGTGAGCTACTGTGCAGACTTCAGGCATCCCTTGTATCACCTTGCTCAAGCTCCTTATGAAACTTGAACCAAGTGAGGCTCATTGGTAAGCAGATCAGTGTTACCACAGCAAAATGACAGTAGTAATTTCCCTGGCCCATTACTATTTTACCTTCTCTATTCATACCAGCATACCCCATTTCTGCAAAGCTTTGTAGAAGCCTATCTTTAGGCATCAATAGGCAATTTGGGGATATACCCTTAAGTCCAGGGCACATTGCTGATTCCTTTTGTAAACAGAATATTACAGTGGCTGTGCAAACAACAGTCTGGTCTCTGTATAGCCTCAGAGTTGTTCTCACTGCGCTTAGAGAAGGGTTTGGCAAAGCAAAGCAGCCTGACCAACAGTACTTACCCTCTAGTCACAGCAGTTGCTCCAGAGGACTTGGGAAAGGTTTTCCTGTTTTACCATTCATCATCTTTAAGCTTTCAAGCTTCCAAAAAGCCACACATACTGATCCACAACGAAGAGCTGTTACATGGGCTTATCTTAATTTGAGACCATGCACCAGTATTTACTATTATTATGCTCCAGCATAAACCTCTCTCTGCCTGTCTTGTGACAAAAGTACAAACATACCACCCAGTACATACCTTCACCATTCACTGCAGGACAATGAGCCTGAACAAATGCAATAGATCCATTTTTAATATTGTCAGGAGATTCAGATAGCGCCTGAAGCAGCAAAAAAGACAGTTCTTAGGACTGTGTACACAATAGGATTGGAAAATTACAATATGCAATAACCAGGGATATTCAGAGTGGACAGCTCTTACTTACCCGATAGCTCTTTACTGTGCATGTGTTGTCTTCTTCAGCTCTCTCTGAGACACTCATTGTATTCCCCATAGCTCTGTAGGACGAAGGGAAAGTAAAAAAAAAAAAAAAAACCAAACAAAAAACCTTCAATCAACCTTTTATTTCCCATACATATGAATTTCCTGCCTAACTCAAATTAAGAGCCACCCAATGGTGACAGACTACTTCAATTCCTAATAAACCCCTCTTGCTTACCCCAAGGCACCTGCCCTTATAGTCACAAGGCTGCACCAACCATCCTTACTCAACCCAATCATGCATACCGGCTCTCAGCTGCTCACCAAACCTGCTACAGCCTAACACACTTTCTTCTTTGTTGAGGAAAATGGGGTGCAGTCACACCTGTATCATCCATTAGGACTGAGTACATAGTAACATGGAGTTAGTAGCAGAGTAAACTGAAAAAGACCAAAATAGATTAATAAATCACAGTGGCTTGGCCATGTTTTATATGTTTGGTTTCCATTAAAAAGAAAGAGAGAGAAAAGAGGCAGCATGTAAAATCATCATGTAAAACCGGGCCCTGCATGTCCTGCAGTTATGTATAACAAATTCTCTGAGGGAAATTCTGGCCTGGAGCTGTGGAAGTGTTTGTCGTGCTCTGGACGGCCTCCCTGATTGACTGCAGCTTGCACAAGTAACAGAGATACATTTCCTTGGCCAGTCTGAGTGCTGCCAAGACTGCAGCTGTAGCAAGTCAGAGACAAGTTGAACCAGGCACCATCATCCATGGTCCTGGATGTGTTTCTCAAGCATCTTCTGCTGCCACGGGTGCAGCACTACTGATACCCAAGCTAGTCAGTTTCAAATGGCTTGCTTATGTTCATACCTCTGGAGTCACAGCTCTGACTGCAGTCCAAGAATAACCTTATCTAGTTATTTACTATTAGTCCATTAGATTATTCAGCACTTAGTAAAACTGTCCTGATTGCTTTCAACTTGTTTTCAGGAGCAATGTGCTTTATTCAATTTTAGCCTCTTTCCTATGTACAAGCACACATAAACCTGTTGGTTTGTGGGATTTTATTTTCTTTTCCTTTTCCTCTTAATTAAAAATACATTTATATAACCTATATGTATATATTATGCTTTAGGACTGTGAATTCTTTGGGACCAAACACACTCCCTGCAACATGGTTGACAGGCAAACAAGGTTGAAGTCAAGAGGAAGGTTCCTATTGACTGTCTCAGTAGTATATATGTATCTATATAGGTAAAACTACACAAATAAACAAGAAGGACAAACTATTCTGAGCCACACCTTGAAAGAGGAAAGCTGGGGGCCAGGTCCAGCCTCAGCACTCATCCTGTTGGGTGTCCTGCATAGCCACTACACGTAGCAAGTGCCCTTCAGTTTTACTGTTGCTCTGGTTTATGCCTGTACAAATCCGTGAAGCTGCAGAGCTATGGATGAGAGCAACTTTTGGGGAGTTTTCGTTAAAGGAAAGGAGTAATTTTGCTAAATCACGTTCAACAGAATTTGAATGCAAGAAGGGGGGCAGCTGTCCTTTCAGCCTCAAGTGTCTGCTTCCAGTTACTGTTTACAGAGCTCAGGCTGGTTGTGGGTTTTTCCTAACCCCAATCTGCAAACTCCTGCTTTACAGGGATGGTCCAGATCTGGTTTCTATTTTATGCTGCATCCTAGCTGACATGAAATCCAAGCTGGGCCTCTCTCCAGAGATAGTTATTGTTCTCTGCTAAATGCCTAATGCCGTGCCGGACACTGAACGGCCCCCACTGATGCTGAAACATGAAATGCAGTCATGCACTGCTGAGAGTCACTGCATAAATAGTGACTCCTGGGCTGAGCCTTGATTTCGGAGTGCAGTTATTTTACAGGGATTTTATCTTCTCAGCTGATATTTCCACTATAAATTCTGATTTATGGTGGAAAGCAGCCAACGTTTCCCCATGGATGTACAATGGCCTCTTGTCCTTGCTATGTAATTCTGTTTCCTAGCAACTTTAAGTATTATCCTATCGGAAGAGAAGACAACAAGATTCAAATCCTACTGCTTAGTCTTGATGGTAAATTTAGTGTCTGGTTGAATCTGGAGGATTTACTTTTGTTTTCCATTCACAAGGCTGCCTGGTTTACGCCAGGAGACAACTTAAAGAGAGGATGGAGTATTTGCAGGTTACGGTGCTTCCTTTTTCACATGTGCTGTAAGATCAGTGTGTATCTGAAGGGACCAAGAGGAGAAAATTCATTTTAAATTTCTTTATTTTGGCAGTGATGTGTAGCTTGATTCTCAGTTACCCCAGTTTCCTGTTGGTGCAGCTCTACTCACGTCAAGTAAGTTATCTTTAACTGATACAGAGCAGAGATCACAGGCGCTGATCTATGTCATATTTTGCTCTAGGAGAGATTACCCATTTTCAACCATCAAGTTTACAATTCTCACTGAAATAAAACACACATAGTGGTCATGTGGAATTTTTAAGGATTTTCACTCACCAGAACTCTCCCATAGAAAGCTGAATAAGACTTTGAGGCTATTTTTGCTAAAAATGGCACAAACTTGCTACATAGACCCCTTGGAACATGATCCCAAAACACCCAACGCAGTTCTCCACCACTCATATATATAATATCTCTGTAGACTTTTCCTCTCCTTGCAACAGCAATTGATAATTGTTTTGCACTGAGGTTTGCATTCTATGTGTTACAACTTATAATGTATTGTATTGCATTGCAACTGCACATTTGCTGTGCTCCGGGGTAAGGTGGCTACTGAAGAAAGGTGACGAGTGTGTGGCCATTCCTCTGGGTGCAGAACTCAGTCAGCGGCACAGCCTCAACAGTCCTGGCCCCGATCTTTGGTAAAATTAGTAAGATAGATACGTATGTGCGCTTCTGCTCTATTTTAAAGAAAAAATGAAAGGTCACTGCCACCTATAGACAAAACTGAGTATCAGCAGAAAAGACAACGCACACATACAAAATGGTATCAAATTGGCAGAGTTTCAAGTTGCCAAGCAAGTAATGTCACAGCTCTTTGCTTCTGGATAGCATCTAGAAATTGCTGCTGCAAAGATTATTGCGTCTGTCGCACCCAAATGTGAGTCTAGAGTTGTATAAATGAGCAACTCCATGTCGTTAACATGAAACTGTTACTTTCTTCCCAAAGTGCTCAGGCCTCCAGTATGAACGAATCAATTTATCTCTCATTTGAGACACCTCCTCTCAATGCTAAAATTACTCAATGTGCAGACAAAGAGACAAAGAGGGGCCCCCACATGGCTCTCATTTGGTGTCTTTCTTCACCAAAGACACCATTTTGAACATGAGCTGCCAAAAGCTAAGCACCAAGCCCCATTTTGGCACCCAGCTAAAATCGTCACATGGGCAAATGGCTTTACAGAAGAAGCTGAGGATTCCCAGTGTGCAGGGACTTTCCCAGGAACCAGGAGTCTTCAGGAGCTCTTGGGATCAGGACATGTGCTTGTTCCCAGTGGGCAGAATCAGACATTGCCAACCACTGAGGACCTCTGTCCAGCTGTGAACCCTATGCTGTCTCTTGTGACGCTGCCTTGATGTCTCTATTGGGTGTTTTCACTGTCTGGGCTATTCTTTATGGTTATTAGTTCTTGGTGCAACCACCAGGTATGGCTGATTTGTACTCTGTCCTCCATCTGAAAAGCATCAAGCTGGTCTCTGTAGAAGCTGTGAGTATGAAGCAAACCTCAACCAGACCTGGGAGATGTTGCTGGCCAGACATCTATTTTATGAGGGGTTTTGAGGTTATTTTGGGGGACTGAGAGGGGAAAAGAGACAATGCTGCTGCATTTTTGGTTTACTCAAAATGAGAAGAAAGCCCTTCGAAGCTGAGAGGAGCAGGAGTCAGCTCATTCTCATCCTTAAGCTTCCTTTCTAGAAACAGATTGTTTGATTAAGTTTCAAGGATATTATCCTGGTGGGGGGCTCATTCAGACCAGCTGGAATGCAGCCCGACTGGTTAAGAAAGGAACATGAACTACCAGCCTCAGGATCAGTCACAGTTTTCTCAGTTCCTTTCCTGAATTATGGTCACTGCTTCTATTTTAATGCAGAAAATAATCCAAATAGGAAAATGTGATTTTTAGATATATGTATTTTTTTTGCATTAGATTATCTGTAGCATCCCCCCAGGATGAGCACAAGGCTTGGCAAAATTCTCCTTTTTCTCTTGCTCTCAAAAATCATTGTTTCAGTGAAAGCTTTAAAAACTGTGAGAGAAAATTACAACAAACCCATGATCTTTTGTGTACTCTGGCTAAAGCCAACCTGACCTTTCTAATGTATTGACCTACCTGGAATAATACAATCACCTGTGTCACAGTGTCTATTAATACACAGTTAAAAGTACACAGTTAATTCCTCACTAAAACTTGCCATAAAATAATCAATTTGATTTAGTTCTCCTTGTGTCTAATTTCGTTGCAGTTATGTCGACTCTGTGGGTGTTGGGGAAAGACTTAATTAAAGTCAATTATATTCCAGAGGCAGTTACTAACACTTATTAATTTCTGCAATAAGCAGCCTGCCTTGTGGCTGGATCTTTAGCTCTTTAGTCAATCCCTACCCTTTATCCAGCCTCCTGGAAAGCAGGTGAACGTGGGGACATGTCAGCGTCCAGCTGAAAAGGCAGAAGCTCCTGCTCTGTTTCACGTGGAGTCAAGGAAGGACCAATGCTAGGACAGAGTTTTGGAAAGTGTCCTTACCTTCTTTAAGTGCAGCTCTCAATTGCTCTCCTGCAGATAAAGGCAACTCAGACACGTGTTGGGTATGATGAAACCAGGGGACAAGTGCGTCTGAGCATTGTCTGTGGCTATGGAGGAGAAATGGAAACACAATAGACCATAGTGAAGGGACAGGAGAAGGAAGGCTTGAGATGACTCACCTAGAGCAAACAAGAAACACCCAAGAACAATTTGAATAGCAACCTAGCAGCTGGCCGTACATCCAGGACATGCAGAATTACAGCCCTGAATGCTCCAGGGGCAGTTTTTAATACAATTCTTTCAGCTACTCTGCATTGAAGCCAAATGGGAAAAGCAGAATAGTTCAAACATTCACACCCTGGCTTTCCGGGAGGGAACAGTTCAACAATGCCACAAAGGTGAACAATCGAACTTGCTGGTAGAAACTCTCTAAGTTATCTTTCTATTCTTCTGTCCTTCTGCAGGAAAAGCCAGTGCACCAAAAGGGAAAATCTATACCAGGTGCTTTAAAGCCCAAACAAAATAAAGCAAGCACATGCAGGAGCTCCCAAGATCATTTAGCACCAGAGCACATACAGGGCTCTATTCCAGCATGGGGCAGAAGTGACAGCAAAGGAAGAGCAGAAGCAAAAGCCAAGAGAAGCCAAACCAACAGCAGCAGCAGCACAAGTTACCTGGGCAGGGTGAGAGCCGGAGCTGGTCCTGGTGAGATACGGCTCGCTCAGCCCCGTGGCTCTGCCCAGGGAGTGCTCACGAACGCTGGGTGCAAACATGCAGGGGTGGAGTAGTCCACCCTGCCAGCCCTGCTTGGAATATTTTCTCTTCTTGAGTGTTTTGGCCACCCAAACCTGTTCAAATGCATACTTGACTTTATGGGTTTGGAGTGGCCCAGCACGGACACTGTTGCAGGAAACTGTTTTGCTGAGCACCTGAAAACCTCTTGCGGATTTTCCCCTGAATGGCCAAAAATATGTCAGTCTATTTAATTGACAGGACTGTTTGCTGAAGTCAAAGAAGATCTTAATATCTTTCCATAACTTGCAAACTGACTTAGTGTTTTTATTTCAATCCTCTTGTCACAATTTGCTGCTCCCTTCTGTGAGTCACTGAAGCTGATGCTCAGACTGGGGGTGTCTGGAGTGGGGAAAGGCTTTTTGTTCACACCACCTCAGCCAATAAAACTTGGTTTCAGAGCTGGGGTTCCCAGAGCTGGGGTTCCCACAGACTGTTGCAATACCAACAAAAAATGCCTTATTTTATAGTTTGAGAACGCAATGGCAAAGAGTTGTGAAAGGCTGACACAAGGCAGCACCTTGAACCAGTGTGGGCACTGGCTGAAGCTCCTGTTGCAAGGCTCTGAGAGAGATCAGGCTTCTCCCCAGCACAGCGGGTGACAGCAGCAATGCTGTTAATGCTGCTGTGATGTGAAGATGCTAAAAAGCAGTGTCAACTTCTCCTTAATTATTAATGAAATATCCCCAGGCCAGGGGTTCCCATAAGTCCTCTTTAGGCTTCCCTTCATCCAGATCTGGTGTGCACAGATTACTTGACTGTCAGCTCCAAGTGTTCCAATATATTAATCAGCTTGTTTCAAGTACTGTGTTGTCTGTACACTATGTCTTACGATTCAAGTAAACTGGAATACCATACTTAGGATCCTTTTCCCTATTGACTTGCTTATATCATCTGGGTGGCACTTTTATTTCTGTGTTGCTTTATGGCTCTGAATATAATTCTGTTATTAACCATGATATAGAAACAGAAACAGATCTGTAACAAGGGTAATGTGCTGCCTGTGAATGGTGTCAGGTGCTTCAGAGGACGGTGAATAAACTGTAAACGTGAAAACAGAGCTCCTGATTACATCCACCACCTCAGCTGTGCATGAGAGAAACAGCAAATAATCCAGTTCCCCAGGACTTAAAGGTCATCTTTACCATTTCCTCCCATTTTATCAGATATTGCAAATCCTCACCTACTACAAGCTCAGATGGTACCCCACAAGTTCAGTTTCATAATCCAGTCCAGAGAAAGAATATGATTTTGGGAATGGTCTCTGGATTCACTTTTTTTTAAACTTCATTTTTTGGTTGTTCTCCTGGCATTTAAATATCATTATGAAGTGATTCTGAAATGCAAGATGTAAATATTTAATTGCAAGAATACTTCATTCCTTGAAGAAAATGACGCTGAGATTCAGTACATGCTTGCACCTCGTTTTGCTTTCCATGGATCCATTTGCACCTAAAATATCATCGAATTCAGCTTTAAAAACTTAGTGTGCATCATGAAGGAAAATGATTTGGATTATCATATACTTCACCTTATGTGCTGTGAATATAAGAATAAAATACACATTTCCTTAAAAAAAGCTGTTCTTAGAATTGAGCCCAAACAGGTGGTAGTTAGCTGAAGGATGCTTGTACACTTTATTTCTCACAGAATTGTGTTTGCCATTATTCATCCAGGCATTTTTTTGCCTTCATGACTGGAATTGTGCAGGAATAATTTAGATACTTTTAAAAGAAAAGGTCACTGCCCAGCTTTGGGCAACTAACACAAGTGCTTCAGTCAGGGGACGGATCTCTGTTGGGTGCTCCATAGGCTGTGCTAGACAAATCAGGAGGTGGCTGTGACATGCGCCTCAAGTGCATTTCTCTCTCAAATCTGATCCCAGAATTTTGGCAGCTGGGTAGGATGCTTGCAACCAGGCCATGTGAATCCTCTCAGTGTCCCCATGTGTCTTTCCCCAGTATCAAGGCTATCTGTGTTGAGATCAAAGCCATTTCTCCCCTCCTCCTCCTAGCTCATCCTTCTCTGACCTGGTTTGGCAGCACTTAAAACAAGAGAAATAACTACTGCAAATATCAGAGGAAATGTCTTTCTGCTGTGATTCCTCCAGCATCAGTGCAATTACACTGAGAGCTAATCTGATGTGCAGTCACTGAGATGCTCTTCTTGATTACACTGGTGTAACATTATTAAATTAGAGAGATCAGAGTGAGGTTTATACCAATTTAATTTTTCCCAGTTATGTGATCTTAATGGACAATTAACTATTCATTCTTTGAGATGTATTTCAGCTCTGGTTCTGTTATTCTTTCCTAGCCATTTCAAAGACATCCCATGTATTCATTGAGGACAGACCAGAGGGGAACATGATGAGTTTTGTTTTGCCTTGTGTTTGGGAGCGGGGTGACAGAGGTGGGGAGGATGAAGGCCACAGCCGAGAATCCTCTTTAAAGCAAACTCTGTGCTGCTTTCATGATTTTTCAGTCATCAAAATGCTATTTTTTTATATCTAAATTCTATAATGAAACTGTCACCAAATAAATCTTTCTTCCCAGCAGGAAATGATCAGCTTGTGCATCTGACAGCTGCATCAAACTTCCTGTTAATTAATGGCAAAGAGCTCCCAACAATTATATATGATTAGCCAGATTCTCTTATTACTGTCCAGAATGAAAGCCAACACCATTCAAATATTGACAATTGAAGAGCAGATTAATATTGGTCCGTATTTGCATCTGCTTTTGCTATATGTAGTCGTGAAAGGGGCTGATGTGTTCATTTAAAGTGAGGACTTCCATCTGGCTGTTATGGTCAAGGTTTATTTAGCAG
>JAOEHY010009507.1:0-69541 GCA_025447955.1 Psilopsiagon aurifrons
GGCCCCCCCCCCCCCCCCCCCCGAGCATAAGACTGAAAAGTCCTTGATCAGGGTAAGTGCTACTGGGCAACAACTGAAAACATCAGTGTTAGCCACATTGTTCTCACGCTAAAGCCAAAACAGAGCACTGCACCAGCTACTAAGAAGGAGAAAAATGACTGTTACAGCTGAACCCGGGACAGGACTTTAGAGAATATGATTAACTTCAAGAAGAACTGGACACATAGCAGAAATGGTATAAAAAGACAGGCTACAATTTAGAGTTAAAAAAATCAGCTGTATAAATACAGAACTGGAAACTCTCAGCAGGGTAGCAGTTCCACAGAATAAGATGAAGAGGTTAAACACAGACACAGTTGAATATCAGTCAACACAACTGCTGTGACAAAAATGCAAAAAAGGATCTAGAGAACTGTGTGCCATAGATAATTTTGTGTTGGGAATACCTAAACAGGAGAGTTGTGTTGAGATTTGGCCACCATGTCTGAAGTAAACTGTAATCCAGAAGACACTAAAAGTCTGGGAAAAAAAATGAGCAAGGATTAGAGAAAGTGTGACTATCTTGTTTAGGGAAGGCTGAAAAAAAACCAGGAAAAAACATAGCCTTTAAACACATAAAAGGCTAATATCAGAGGCAAAGCAAATACATGATTCTCTGTCTTCACTGTAGATGAGAAGAAATAAGCTTGCACTACAGCAGGGGAGGTTTAGGTTAGACATTAGGATCACAACATAGGTAGGCAATAGCATAGATCCCTTATGGAAACTACATTCTCCATCACCAGATGGAGATAACACAAATATATAGCAACAGTTGAAAGGTTCACACTTCTGATGGGAAATAGAAAGATGGGTTAGATGACCACTAAAGGTCCTTTTCAGCTTCTTCCTAATATTCTATGAAAACTATGTGTGACTTTGGCTGATCAACCAGTAACAGTTTTGGCATGCTGTAAAAGCAAAGGATTTAGGAATAATTTAAACCAGCATACCGGGGGAAACATCTTCAGGGAATTTCTAACACAAATACAGTACTTCAAGTAGGAAAGTACATCAAAAGGATGCTTTGTAACACAAATCTGTTACAGTAACACTTCTGTCTAGTGTAAATCAAGTGACTTTAGTTTCAGTCTGTCCCCTCTAGAAACTAACTGTGCAACAGCATAACAGACTCTCACTCCTCCAGTATTTTCCTTTCATTTCATGATGTTTCCATTTGCAAGATAAAAGACTGATTGCAACTAATAAAAGTTGAGAATTCAAGTCTTGCCTAGATTATTTTTTGAACAAGTGCTAAACAGATTTTCCTTTTGATAAGCTGTATTGTTAAAATTAAAAAGACAAAAAAAGAGCAAAAAAACAAACAAACCCCAAAAAAGCCAACAAATAAACAATCCCCAAACAAGTGAAAAAGAAAAAAAACCACATTCAGGCAAATACAAATGGTAAAAAACAAAATTGCTTTTTAATATTTTGGGATTGTTGTTATAAAAGGTTATTACTTTATTTAAGAAGTGCAAATCATTCTGTGCACTTCCTCAGATGGCACACATACAATCTCACATCCTTTAGGACTAGTGAAATTTCCTACAGAGATATAGGCTCAAACGACAGGGCACGGCCAGCTGTGTGGACCCGGTGGAGAAGGAAGTCCATGCTCACTTGAAGAAGCTGTTTCCTTAGGAAGGTGGAACTCTGCATTTTTAGGGGGAGGGGGTAGAATTTAGGAGATCGTGCTGTAGCTAGTGTTTAAGCTCAGATTTAATCACAAGCCTAACAGACTGCAAAAGCAGAGTAGGGAACACTCCAGCACCACAGGGTACCTGCCTTGAATTACTCACAAGCTGCATCTTCCTGTATCTCAAGAGCTCTTTCCTATGCTATTTGTACAGCACATTAACATGAAATAGAGCAAGCATTCTCCTAGTGTCATTATTTGAATTAAATTCTGTCTGTAGTTGTATCATATAGGAAACTATGTTTTTAAAATCCACTGCAAGCCATATTCTTTTGTCAGAAAATCTATGTGATTAGGCTTATATGCTATTGAACCCAGCAGCATGAGAAAGGGGTAAAAGTGCTGGTGTACAAGGAATGAGTGTCTTGCTGCAAACAGGAGGTGTCAGTTCTGACAAGGTGTCTTGCTTAATGAAACTGTTGTTAAAATCAACTGCTTCTCATACCACACTACTTGGACAATTGAGGTAAGCCTCCTTCGGAGACATACGAGTTTCAGTGAACTTGTCAACTCTGTGGTAGGAGGAAGCAATCAATGAGAAATATTTTCTTCTTCCTAAACTGCCAAGCTCAGAAAGCCACCATGCCTGTGACCAGATGAACAGAAATTCCTCACTGCACTAGTTTTTATCACTCAGCAAGGCTGAACCTCTGTCCAAGCTAGAGTGTGAAGAGCTGTTGAGAGAGGAGTTGATCAGCTGCAGGCAAACCCGAGAGTCTGCTTCCATTTCACTATGAATATTACTGTGCTACTTTGAGACTCTCAGCAATAGCAGTGAGATCCACAGAGGCATAATATCAGTGTGAAATGGCAACTGGACAGTATCAGAGGGCACATGGATTAACTGAGGAGCCAACACCTTGCAAATCATTCCAGAAGTCCTCACAGTTCTGGTTCTTTTCCCCACAGCTGCCAGTAACCTCATAACCTCAGTGTATGAACTGCCACAGCTTCATTATTTTAGTCTCACAAGAGATCATTTTTACAGTGATGTTGCAGCTGGTGAGCTATAAACTCTGCTTTATCACCAGGTGTCTGTTCCTGGAGTTTCCACAGTTTCCAGGGATCCTTTCATTAGAGCTGAGCTGTTTGTGCTAGCAGGGCAATAATGTAGCTTAGTCTGGTCTGTAGCTAAATCCTTTTGGCGTAAAACCAGCTGCATTTGGATTTGCTTCACACAAAGTGTGTTTGGTGTCCAAGTTCTCTTTTTTACTTTCAAAGTCAGTCAGATGTCTCAGCTACCAGTTCTATAACACCCTGTGGTTAGAACTAGAATACTCTCCTCAGGCTTGTGCCTACCAATTTACAGCTAAGGATGCATTTTATTTTCTGTGGTCTAGCCAACCACAACAGTAGGGATAGGGTGATCAGTAATGTCTCTGCACTATTTATCGTACTCATCACTGAGGCTTTAAAGGATGGGGTCCGGTCATTCCATGCTGGTGACAACTGTGTGAGCTGGCAGAATGCTTAATTATACAGGCTGCTTTCTATTTCTGTACACATAGGAGTTAATGGCTTTTATTATATAACTGAGTACAGGCTCTACCCTCCAGATATTTGGTGAGCTGCCCTGACTTTTTGCCCTATCACCTGAGAGTTTCTTTCCTTTCCACTAGAAAAGCCCAGACATGACAATTATTGACAATGGTTTATATGTTGGTAAGACACAAAGAGTTATTATCTTGATTAAGCACTAAGGTATGGGTGGGCATGGAGAGACAGTCCATCATTTCTCATTTGAATTTGTGTTATATAAAACGGAGCACATGGCTCATGCAGCTACACAGGTGGGAGAAAAGAAACAACAATGAAAGCTGGAGGCTTGTGGCTTCTAGCAATAGGAGGAAGGCTCCTGTTCTTACTTTCAAATCTGCACCTACAAAACAGACCAAGTGCTCTGGTAGCAGCTGAGAAGTCAGGAGCTCAGTCCAGCAATGCAGCGGCACCAGCCTAACCTGACTTGGCAGCAACACCAGGGGCAGGAGCAGACTCCCTGCTGTTGCGAAGGAGGTCCCTGTCAGCTGATCTCACCTGCTGGCAAAGGGCATTTCTGTCTTGCTGGGACTTGTATCTCAGATACTGAAGGAAAACTGTTGACTTGTGAGGTCTTAGACTATTGTCCTATGATGCTTTTCCTTAAAAGCAGCAATGATATTCCTAGAGGAAGCTGTGAGCATTTTAGGCACAACTATATGGCTCTGATGGGGAGTGTCAGGGATATAAGGGTCCATATATAAGGGCATAAGGGCTTTCTGCTGATCCTGCCAGAGAAAGGAAAGAAAGGGCTTGCAGGGGAGTGGACAGATACTGCCAATCACCAGCTGGCATCAATGGCAAGTATTTGAGTTTTGTGTTTGTAGGACGTTATTTAGGGGTCAACAGCTGATAGGAAGAAACAGGATCCACCTGAAAAAGTAGGGCAAAAGCAACTTTACCAAATGGCTGGCCAGTCCGGTAAGGAGAGCTCTAAACTATAAATGACAAAGAAGAGAGATAAGGACCTACAATTTAGTAAGGAAGTGGTGTAGGTTGATGTGTAATCAGCAGAACAGGTGAAAGAGGTCAATTTAAGCAAACCACCATCAATAAGGAAGTGTCAGCATGGCACTAAGTACAATATGTATGACAGTATGGCATCAAGGAGATAGTGCTCATATGTGTTCTGGGAAATTAGCACAGCTAATTTCCTGCTAGTGCCTGCCCATCTGAAGTGCCTGTACATTAATGTGCATAGGATGGAGAACCTCCAGGAGGAATTAGAGGTCTGAGGCTCTGCAGAGCATTCATTACAGGGCTACAGGATCTCATTGGGATCACAGTGATGTCAGGGAACAGCTCACACAAGGAGGCTGTTTAATGGATGGATATGGGCAATTTAGCAATGTCAGGTGATAAGGGAGGGGAGGAATTGCCCTTTTTGTGAGAGAGCAGCAGGGATGCATGGAGCTCTGCCTTGGGAAAGGTGTGAGCCAGTTGTGAGGTTATGGGTCAGGAACTGTATCTTGTTGAAATGAAGCATTAATAAACATGGACGCAAGCTCTATATGCTTCCTGTGAGGAAGAGTTGTAGTTGAAGGAGGTTCACCATGTGGAAGAGAAGAGCTCTCATGCTGCTGCAACTCATGAACAATAGTATCTGTAGCGTGTCTGTCTCAGGGTATCTACAGTTTCCAGTTGGTGATGCTTGTTCTTGACCTGAATCTCAGCTGCAAGTGTTTCTTAGATCCTTCTCATCTAAAACTGAAGCAATGATTTTTAGGACTTCTAAAGCAATTTGGAAGACTGCTTAGATTCAATAACATCATAAAATATTACTCTAAGATGTTCACATCCACAAATTGGAGACTTTGTGAAAGATTGATATTTTGATCTTTATCATGGTGAGCAGATTTAGTGTCGGTCTCTAGCTCATTACACATTACTTATAAGAACCCTAACCAGCAATATTTCCAATATTTCACTGCATCTGCATTAATATCCATGCACCAAATGTTAAGACAAATATTTATGAGTCCCATATGGCAAAAGAAAATTATCACCTTCCAATTCTGTATAAATGACAGAATATCCTGCCTTCATTGGCACCAAATTGCCTAATTGTATTGAAAAAAACCCAAAACATCAGGAAATTACTAAGACATCATATGCCCTTGTAGCATTTAAGGATCTTTAACAAACAAGGTAAGAAAGCTTCCTCTAACATATCCTGTGTATACACTTTACAGAAGACTCTGGTCACTAGCACTGTCAGTCTATGAGTTAAACAATGCTAGATTCACTCACAGGGAAGAAAACGAAACAAGAAATTCTGTAGTCAAAATGTGACAGTATTTTAGCAATTGCAATTATAATGACTCCAGTGGAATTTTGCTTATTTACATGCAGATTTCCTTTTACAACTATATGCACTTACCTTGAATATACAATATTATATATACACTATTACTTGAAATAAAAATAAGTCAAAATAAAAATAAGCCAAAATAAAAGGAGAAAAAGGAGTTTATTTTGACATTAAATTAAAAAAGATATATCTGTGAAATACTGATCAGATTCAGTGCCTCTGTGACAAGAAAGGTTTGGAGGTGCTCAAATCCATCCCCTAGACTTGTATTTTTTTAATTGCTTACTATTCATCCTTTCTATTTATTGTTACTCAGACTTCTTATATCACAGACCTGACATTTTGGCTGCTTGCAAATAAACTTCTGATAGCAACAGGGGGAGAAACCACAAAAAATGAGAAGGTATCTAGTATATATATATATATATATATATATATACCACATCATAAGGCAAACACTAAATGATACATTCTCTTTCAGACATATATCCATACTTACTATGTAAAACTTGATAACACCAGTCAGAAAGCTAATAAAATGTCATTTAAGAAAGATTTTTTCATACATGTTCTCATGTGTTTGGAAGAGGAAGCAGAGAAGAGAGAAGTGGGCTTCATGCTGTGCTTATACTTGCTATAGTTACACACTCACAACTTGGTGAAAATCACATTTTCCAGTTGCCCTGAGGCAAACTTTCTGCAGCATTCTCAAAGTATCTTTCTTCTCTTTTCTTCATTTTTTTCTCTATAATATTTAAAAGATGGCCTAGGGTTGGCACAATACTTACCACAGCAGTGTAATACCAGTCCTACTAAATGCAAAGATAAGAAGTTTTTCCTATGATTGTGCTCCTGTGTTGAGAAAAAAACCCTTGTATGCCACAGATACTCCAAGAGTTGGAAAGCTGGGTCTCTGCCACCAGTCTGAGGGTGGCTTGTTCAAAACAAGGAAAGACCTGCTAGGGCAGAAGTATCAGTTTATAGTATGCAAATGTGAAATTTAGGTGTATAGGAAAAAAGTCCTTTTAAAAGCCAACAGGAATTGCTTTGATGCCAGAACTGAGAGTCAAGACTGCTGACTATTAGTAGAACATCCATTGCCAAAGGTAATAATCAACAGCCTAAAGATAAATCACCTGACAGCTTTTGTATTTTACTTTGTTCTCATTTATCCCTATCAGCCCTAGAATGCTAAATAAGGCATGCATCACATTTAGCTTTCCTGTAATTACATGAAGGGAATGTTTTCATCATCAATAAAAAAACCTCCCCAAAAATGTAGTGCAGTGCTGTAATTTCACTTAGTAAAAATTAGTAGTTATGAGAAAGACAGTTCAGAAACTTGTCAAAGATGTGAGGTCAACAAGGTCATTGTTGTTCAGCCCGAATGTACCCAAATTCTTAAGACACTTTGGTTTCTGACATTTGCAATATAAATAATTAACAGTGTATCTTTTTCTTAGAGTTTAATGATAAAACCAAGCTAATTCATTGGTTTATTGATTTTAATAAATATAAGCATTTTGGATTTTAAAATTGCAAATTTAGAAAACATTATATCACGATGAAACATTTAGAATGTGTGTGCCTATGAAACACCTTCTGTTTCATACTGAATTTCTTAATCTACAGAAGCAAAAATAGTTAATCACAGACAATAATAAAAAGCAAAATAAACTCCTGTAGGTATAGATATCATTTGTACTTCTTATGGAAGACTTCTACTTAGGGGCCATAGCCATGGCATTATAAGGTGAATTACAAAAAAAAGGGAAATTAGAAAAAAAGGAAAATTATAAGGAAAATTAGGAAAAAGGGAAAAGAAGAACTTGGAGGCTCCCTGAGACACTGGGGGAGGTGGCATACCCCCTCTTCTTTGGGCGCCTGCCAGCTATCTTGTTTTCAGGGAACTGTGACTCTACACCTGGCATACATTGTGGCACCCTTTCAGGCAGGTAAATAATCAACGGGATTTAATCACAGCCATTCTCAGGTCTTAGTTATTTCTTTGACTTTGATACAGATGTATTCCGAGGTGCTGGTTATTGTGCAGATAATACTTCTGTTTTGATACTGCTACTTCTGAAAATTTTTAAAAATATTTCTATTGCAGACAGTTGCTTATCAAAGGAGGCAGCCTCCTTTACCCTGTTGACCTTACTAGTCTGTCACATTGACAGTGTCACCTAATAAGTATTCACGAGAACATGGTAAAATTTCATATATTAAGCACTGAAATAACTGTCAAACTAAAGCTATATTATCATTTAGAATGAAAAGCTATAAATACTTTCTTTTCTTGAGCAATGCTCCCACTGGGTATTTCTTTGCTCATTTTGAGATTACAGTATGTGTGAAACATTAATGTGTTGTGAGAATTGACTAAAGAAATTAATTGATTAATGTTCAAATAACTATCTGATACCAAGGAACAGCTGGCATCAAAGCATGCTATTTTAAACCCATTAAAAGAAAGATTTGTTGACCAGATGTGGCAAAAATAAAACATGGAAACTTCCCTTTGTCTACCTAACTTTGATGACGTACAATATGCCCTGTATTTTAGCTGCAGCTTTGTTCTCTGCTAACAGAAGTGCCATGCTGGTTTTGGGAAAATGATCTTTGTGGTGTGACAATAGTGGAATGGACTGAAATCTGCTGCCCCAGCACTTTCCATACACGCCCCAGCGATAGCTCAGCCGAGGGAGTACCACCAGCAGAGATCTTACATGCAATAAAACGGTGCCCTTCCAGCCTGTCTCCCTACCTAAGCGAGCTCCTCGTGGGGGTAGAGGAATACCAGTGCCAATAAAAATAAATAAACAAACACTAAAAAAGGAGGAAAAAAGACGAGGAAAAAAAAAAGTAAGCAGTTACAGAGCGCAGCCAAGGATTAAGAAGAGATCACCTTTTCTTCTTACAGGGTAACAACATCAAAAAGTTGGGGGGTATTAAGGGTTTGGTTTTGTTTAGGTTTTTCAGGTGGATTCTTTTCGGTCGCTTGGTTGTTTCTTTAAGCAGAAAATACTTTTTCCGCGGGCTGACCGCGTGATTCCTGGCGTGTGGGGAGAGTTGTATAAAATATGAACAAAATCAAGCGTGAGCATTTCACACAACCCCACCGTTCCGGGGCACCAAGCTGACTTTAGGGCACATGTGGCACCCTCGGTCGCGCACTCGGGGCCGCCGGCCGGCCATCCGCACACGTGCGGGCCTGCGGGACATCAGCTTCCGGGTACCGCCCAAGGCCGCGCCCGGGGCTGAGGGGCGGAGCCACGCCGGTCCGCCACCAGTAGGGGGCGGGTGTGCCGCCTCCGCGCCTTCCTCTGCCCGTGAGGCGGCTCCGCTCCCCTTCCTGCTCGGTGGCCGACGGGCGGCCCGGGCAGCCTGCGCGGAGCGGCGCCGTGCGGCACGGGGCGGCGCGGCCGTACAGCCCAGGTAGGGGCTCGCGTCCTCCGCGGGCTGTGTGGGGGGCCGGCATCCGCGCTGCTCTCCCTGGGGCAGCACCGGCCCCTCCCGCAGGGGTTCCTGCCACACGGGCGCGCATTGCTCCCCTCCGCGGGGCAGCCCAGCCAGGCTGGCGCTGGCCGCCCGCCCTTGCCTCCGCTGCCGGCCCTGCAACTTATCCAGGCAGTCTCGCCCTTCCCTCGGCCCCTCCCGCCCGGAGCCGCTGCCGTGAGGGGTGAGGTGGGCCGGGGTCCCGGGTGCGGGTCGGAGCCGGGCGGCACCCCTGTGCCGTGGCGCTCCTCGGAGCAGGCAGCCGGACGGGGGTCTCCCATCTCTTTCCCTCCTCTCCGTTCCCTTCCTCTTCTGCGTCGGCGGGGCTCCCGGCCAGGCGGAGATGCGGCGCCAGCAGCTGTTCCCGTTCCAGCGCCGGTGCTGCCGGTGCGCTGGACGCGGCGGAGGGGGGCATCGTGCTGTGCCGGCTCGGCGGAGCTGGACCCGTCGGTCCGGTTGAGTGAGTGAAGTGTTGGCTGTGTGGGCAGCCACTGGGTGCTGGGACAAAGGCTAAGCTCCGCAGAATGCATCTTGCTGCTCTTAAGTCCGTTTGATCCCTTCGCTTTCTCCGTTGGGTGCTGTGTTGTGGGTTATGAGCCTCGACTTAAAAACCCGAAAAACACCGTTACAGAGAGCGATCGTGAGCTGAGCAGGAACGAGAAATATGCTGTGCATCCAGGTTTGCAGGGGTATACTTGTCGAAGCAGTCTCTGTCCCTTTAGTTTCTATCTTCTGAGTCGTTGAAGGGGAGAAAATATAGTAATTATATATTTTTTTCTTCTGTAGGTGATACTGTATCTAATGGTTTTGCATGAGCTGCTGAAGAGGTGTATAACTTACCGATTTATTTTTCCATTTTCTCACTTTTAAAAGAAGTTAAATGATAATGTAATAGCATAACTCCAGACTTATGTAAAGATTTCTGCCTGTACCAGGTATTCCTTGTAGTATTCTGTGTGCTCCGTAATGCTCACAGGCTTAGATGCTGAGGTGATTCTTTGCTGGTGAAGGCAGCTGTATCCAAACTAACCTTAAGCACTGCCAGGGATGGGGCAGCCACAGCTTCTCTGAACAATATGTGCCAGTGCCTCGCCACCCTTACAGTAAAGAATTTTTTCCTTCTATTTAATCCAAATCTACCCTTTCTCAGTTTAAAGCCATTCCAACCTTGTCCTACATGTCCTTGTAACAAGTCCTGCAACTTTCTTGTAGGCTCACTTTATGTACTGAAAGGCTGCTCTAAGGTCTCCCCTGAGCCTTCTCTGGGCTGAACAAGCCCAACTCTCTCAGTCTAGCCAGCTCCCTGAGCACCTTTGTGGCCTCCTGTGAACTTGCTCAAGCAGGCCTGTGTCCCTCTTCTGTTGTGGGTGCCAGAGCTGAATACAGTACTGCCGGTGGGTTCTCAGGAGAGCAGAGAGAGTGGGAGAGTAACCTCCATTACCTGCTGGTTACACTCTTTTTGATGCAGCCCAGCCTACGTTTGGTTTCTGGGCTGTGAGCACACACTGCTGGCTCATCTTGAGCTTCTCATCAGTCGGCACCCCAAAGTCCTTCTCCTCAGGGCTGCTCTCAGTCTGCCTGTGTTTGTGCTTAGGATTGCCCTGACCCAAGTGCAGGACCTTGCACTTGACCTTGTTGAACTTAATGAAGTTGGCTTTGGCCCACATCTCAGACCTGGCCGGGTCCCTCTGGATGGCATCCTTTCTGTCCAGTGTGTTAACCACACCACACAGCTTGGCATAGTAGGCAGCCTTGCTGAGGGTGCACTCAATCCCACTGTCCATGTTGCTTACAAAGATGTTAGAGAGATGTTAGTACCAGCCTCCGAGGCTGGTCTCCACTTGGGCATTGACTTATTGATAGCAATTCTTTGAGTGTGGCCATCCACATTTATTGAGGATTCTCCATGTTCTAAGAAAAAAAGTGATAATATAGAGTTTGAAAATTCAGTGGCACTTTGGCAAGCTAATATTTAAAAGTGAACTCCTGAATATTTAAGTTTCCAGTTTTGTTTGGAGTATTAGAACACTATGCAGGAAAGAAAGTGTTGTTTTTTGGTTTTTTGTGTCTTTTTTTGCCTGGAAGATCATAAGATAGGTCAGTACTGTGTAAGCTACAAAAATTCCAGTTTACTTACTGATTAGTGTATAGCTTAAACATTAGGTGTCCATAAGATGGATCTGCAGCACAAAGAACTTGTTCCTTAAGATTTAAAATGTTCAGGGAGAAATTGGTATTCAAATAGAATTTAGGTTCTGGTTTTAAAACCTGGAGTCCCAGCAGTCGGACGGTTAATGTGTTAGTGTAAGGGCTGCAAGTCTTACCACTTATGTAGGCCATCACTGTCACCTTGAGCCCTAATATAAATGATATATATGTTCAGTTTTGGTTTTATTCACTAAAATCTGATGAGAAAGTCTAGGATTTAAGGCATAATTATTGTAAACCTGCATGTTTTCTCTGCCAGTGGCCAGCTGCACTACCCTGTGACAGCTGTTTTGCTGTCCACTGCATGGCGTTATTGTTTCACAGTTAGAAGGATCCCTCTGGGAATTCTCACATTGATCTAAACCCAAGCCTGTTCATAAATTCTCAGGATTGGTTTAGGAAAAATGCAGTCTGCAGTAGTGTGAGAAGTCTTAAGTGTCCTACAATGGGACTTCATGAGATGACTGAACAAATCTTAACAGCCTGGTGCTACTGTGCTTTGCTTCCGAACACTCCTAAAAGTTGTCTGCTAATCTGGCAGAAATTATATTAATTCTCTTATACTGGTTTAACTTGCTTTGGTGAGCAAAATCATGTGGCCTGGGCTGAAGAAGTGGTGAGTGGACTGGAGCAACCTGGCACGTGAGCCCACCTGTCTCAAATTTCCATGCTTCCTAGAACTGGCCAGGCCTGAGGCCCAGTGATGTGAGAACACAGGAGAGCAGTGATGAGGAATAACTTTAAACCGGTATTGCTACTTGAAACCTCATTTCGTTGCACCAGAATTTTGAATTCATATGGATGTTAATACATCTGTACCTTATGAGTAGGTGCAAAGTACAGCCTCCTCATGCTTTTCTTAATGCTGTATGTGTCACGAGAGGACTTTAGGATTTTATGTTTTCTTCTTTTCTTAAATGTTACTCTTTTGAATTTGTTCAATTATTTTTGCTCCCCGTATACAGTACCATATTTCTATGATACAAAAATAGTTTCACTTTCAGGCAGAGCTACAACTTAGACTTTTTTTTCCAGCTTTCTTTGGAGCTCAGTGCCAAGAGGATATGTAAGAAACTTTGTGGTTGAGGGAGAAGCTCTGGTAGGCTTATAAGGATAGAGGGAGCTGATGGAGTAAGCCCTACTTTGCTGTTGAGTCAGTTTTAATGGCAGAAAGTGGTGCAGTGTGTTCAAATGTACAAAAACATGGTTGTTCTCACGAGTGTCCAGTTAAAATCTTAATTAACATCAAAATATATCACACTTAGTTTCCCCTGTATTCACAAGACTTGCTTTCTTCTTGTGACTGGCTGACTTCCGTTCTCCCAGCCTTTCCAGTTTTGTTTTATCTGAGGAAAAAGTAACTATCTCCCAGTACCAGAGACTTATTTTCTTGATCTGTTTTGGTATCACCAGTTAGTTAGTCATCATTTCATAAAAAAATTTAAGCTGGTATAGGCTAGAAAGCTGCTGACTTGCTCCTCCCAGACACTTATTTCTGCTTTTGGATAAGCCCAGATATTCTTGAAAATATGTGGAGAGGTGATTGAGGGAATTGCCATGGCTGTTTGTTTGCTTGCTGGTCAGCTGAACATCAGTGACACTTCAGTGATTTTTGGAACTTCAGTGATTTTGAGTTGGTTCAGGCAAAAGTTTATTACTAGAATGTCTGTAATAATCAGCAGATTTCTCTTAAAACTGCATGATCCAGAGAGGCATGGTATCAGGAGTTAGGATTTATGATACACAGTGATTGCACATCAGTGTCTTCATGTCAGCTGTGTCTCAGTAGTAAGCTCACTATGGTAGGCACCCTTGTGTTACTGAGGGATGCTGTTCCTCAAATTAGTTTATGTGTACTTAATGTGGCAAATTTATCCATCAGTGATGACATGCAGAAACTTACCATCCCACATATTTTTTCCCACCTATGATAATTGTTGGATTTTAAAATCTCAAAGGATAGAAGAGGGCTGTGTTGCATTTTAGTTAGTGGGATGTGTACCAATTGTTAACTAAACATTCAAGTATACTAAGTATATACACACATAAAAAATACCCTGCCCCATGATTTTATTTTTCTGTGTAATTAATTTTCTCACGTATGGCTTATGTGTTTGGTACTGGCTTCTGGGAGACTGAACGCAGCCAGGAGTTAGGTTACAGATTTTTGATTTAATCCCTTCATGCTCAGAAGCCAGTGCAGAGACTGCAATTTTTGTTGCTGTCTCTATGTCTTCGGTAGAAAGAAGTGAATCACTCTAGAGCTGTTAAAGATTGTGTGACTGACTGACTTTCCATTTCTGAGCATCTTCCTCCTCGTTGCTTCCGGATGATGTCTTGTCCAGTGCTAATGTGGACCGGTAGCTATGACTTGGCCTTACCACAGGAGCACTGAGATTCTGAGTGCATCATGAACTGTGGAGGTTATTAGTCATCGACAGCACTCTCGTCTCTGCAGCCTGAGCCCACTCTGCAGTGTCCTGTAGGCGTAGCGTGGCCCCTCTGTGTGCTGGGCTGCTGCTACAGCTTCTCCCCAGAGCTGATGCATGGTGCTGTCTCTGCTGGGCTCCACTCAGCTGGTGGCACACTCTTTCTGTCCTGTAAAGGGACGAAGTTCTGGCTCACAAGGGAGATGAGTGGATGAGACGAGGCTCTGTGATGGAGCGGGAGTTTGTGTCTCCCATGGAGCAAGAGGAGGGAGAGATACCAGCAGTACTCTGAGCTGTCACCACAGTACTTTCCTCAGAGGCACATCTCAGCTTCCCAAGATCAGCTGCTCCTGAGCAAAAAGGTTAAAACACCTCTTCAACATGCAGCCTCAGACTATGCTGAACTTCTGTTGAAGAAGCTTAAATGCTTGATAGTATCATAGGTTTTTTTTTGGCAGCAGCGTGTGGTGGTGTCCCTTGCTATTATCAGTACCCCTGATCCTCTCTGCCTTGCAAAGTATACAGGAGTTCTGTGCCTTGCTGTGTCTGTGGTCTCAGTGTGCAGCTCTGAGGTTCATATGGGGGTCTGTGCAGAAAATGAATCTTGCTCATAGGATGATGATCTTATTTCTGACGTCTTACAGCTGCTATCTAGAGTCTGGCTGTGCTTGGAGAGAATAGTGCAGAGAAGCGGATTGGTATTCCTGCAGCAAACTTGGACCTATAGAGGAAGTATTTGTAATGCTGCGTTCCTGGTCTGCTTACTTGATAACATTATTTAAAATGGGCCCCAGTGTGAACTGCGGCACTGTAATGATAGCCTCGGATAAATTTCTGCAGTGGTCGTGTGTGTTTATATCAACTCATAGTAATTACTTGTATGTTACTTGTTTTTTGGACTCATAACCTTTTTTTATGGTAGTTCTATTGAGAATTACTGTATGGGGCAGGATACGATCCATGGTAGTGATGCATTATTGTGATAAAAGGGATGGTATTGCTGTATTGATACAAAGATGGGGGAGCTGTTGTACATTTGCAATGTTTACTGGATTTTGGCAATACCTTGTTTCAAGTGAGACCTGGTGATCTTGCAGATAAACACATTGCAAAGCTTTATTTACTCCTCCCTGTTGTGGAAAGATTGAAAAGACTTTGCTGTCCTAGGAAATCAAGGTGGTAATTTGTTTCTTTAAAAGAAAAAAAAAAAAGACAGATCAGCTTGAACTTTTGAACAGATGGAAATTGCATTCATGCTTCAATTGCATGATAGTTTGTTCATCATTTGACAGAAGAAAATGTTAAATTTCACTATCTTAAACCTATTGTGAGGTTTATATACTTCCTTGTGATGAAGTTGTAAAAGGGGTAGGTGGATGAAGTCCAGCAGGTTGTCCTTGAGGATTTTATCAAACTGAATTTCTCGATGTGATTTTATCCAACCCTATGAAATACAGGGTTGAAGATTCTCTTCAATAGGTACATCAGCACCAGTGGTACAGTTTACTTCATCACATTGCATGGATTGTAGGGACAGTAAAATCCTGGTTTTAAATATATGGACCAGTAAATTTTGTGTAATAATATTTGGGAAGAGTCTTCAAAGTATGGATTAGGTACTTTATTTGGTGTGTGCATTTTTTTCCCTGTTTTTTTAATTGCAAAAGAAAAGTGGATTGAGTTTCATTCTCAGTGGGAAGAATGCCTTAGTGCTTCTGTTTCGGGCTTCTCAGGCTTCAGAAATTTTTTTCTGTGTTTGAGGCTGACTACTTTGTGTGTTGCCTAAGGTGAAAGTAGTGGATTGATGCCATCAGCAAAAGCTTGCATGGTCAGTGATTTGACAGGTGACTTGGGAAAGTTTATTGTGCACAGCAGGTATCAAAACGCTCAGGCATAATGCTGCTTCTTGTGTATGTTCCCTTTCATAGGAGTGAAACTACATAGCAGCATTTGCAATATAGGACATGCAGTGATAGCTGAATTAACCTGGTTTTCATCTTGGTTTCATTTGCTAAATTTATGTGGGTTTCATTTGCAGTTGATGGAAATAGAATAGTGTGTCATTTGAACAAGCAAACACTTTGGGTCTAGTTCAGTGTTGTCAGAATACCAAGCTGAGTCTTGCACAGTGTATGGAAGAATACAATTCAGCTGGTATCATTTTTGTAAGAAGTCAATTGCTACATTTCATGGTACTATTTGTCTCAAAGGCAGAAAAAAATACACTTTCGAGTATTCTCTAAGGTGTTCTGTGTGGACAGACCTTTAGCTTGTGTGGGGTTCTGCCATAACCACAAGGAATTCACATGAATGTTGGAGTGCCTATATTGAGTGACAGTCTGTGTTAGCAGAAGACACCAGTGGTGCATGATTATACAATACAATTGAACTACAGTAGTTACTTTTCTGAAGATGTTATTCGTTTCTATATGTGCCCTTCACCAGTTTCAAATAAAATGGATTTTGTAAACGTGATGGAAAAACTGTAGCAGAAGGGTAAGCAATCATCTTGGTAAGGAAATGATCATATTAGGAGCCTAGATTCCTACTCAAATTTAGACTCGGAAAGATTTTTGGCTCTCAGCTGTTTGGTCTATGCCATGTAATTGAGATTGGCACAACTGCTGGTTTAAAACTAGAGCTCGCATAAGAATAGCTAATGCTGTCTCTCACGCACCTAATTCATTGTGTAATTTTTGGGAAGAAAACCACTACTCCTCTGAACTGCTTGAAAACAGACTGAAATATCTGTTAACAGGCCTGGTTTAAACAGCGTATTGTTTCACTGAATATGATTTAACAGGTGTGAAAAGGTGAAATGGCTTTTGTTTTTCTTCCCAGGAAAAAGCATCTGCTAGTCATTGAGGAAGGCAGTTTGTGCTGCAAAAAATGAACACTGTCCTGATCTACTGATGACTGAGAAATAACAATAAGAGCTCAAGCCTTTTTTTTTTTTTTTCTTTCTTTTTTTTCTTTTCCCTGCTTTGGTACTAAGTAATTTTGAATGCTTTTCTGATTCTAATACAGTGTACTTTGTATGCTATTCATATTCACAATACGTACAGATAAAAACAGGCATAATATTATTTGACCATTTTTGAAAGTATGCAGACTTTTAAATCCTGTTTGGGGGGAAAAATTTCCCTCTGAATTTAATTCACAGCATCTCAGGCTGATAGAGATGTAGTGTGACAAATCTGGGTACAGATGTCCATATAATAGCTTAGAAATATGGGGTTAATACTGAAGGTGACATGCTTATCCTGTAGACTACCTAGGTTAAGAAAACCTGTTTCTTGTATTTTTCGTGACTTTTATGATGATTTACAGTCTCCTTTTGCGTTCCTTGTTTGTCCTTGTAGCTGGAAAATTGTTCTTTAACATTATAGCCACAAATAGATAAGCAGCAACCAGTGGAATTGAGAGCACTCCATCTCAGCATAAAAATATGTTTAAATTACACCTTGATGTAAGAGGGAAAGGTGTCTATTCCTTACTCCTCTTTTTGCTCTTACAGTTCTTTGCAGAGCAAAACAAATTCTTTTAGCCCTTAGTTGTTTTATTTAGGTCATGTAATTGTTATCTAGATTCTTCCATTTGGGGATTATGCTCTTAAAATAGATTTAGAAAACACTGCATATAGGTCTCTGTCAAAACTCTAGATAGCACATTGAGTATTTTTTGTTTAGACAGAGCAGAATAATTACTTTTTGTTTCACACTGCAGTCCTGTTGGTGCAGTTCACAGTGAGCAGTTACACTTTTGCAGCAGCACCTCACTGTTGACCCCGATAATAGAGAGTTGCTATAATCTCTTGGATACTTTTTTTTTTCATTACTGCTGCCTGTTTTGCTGCTCTCGATGTCCTTTCTGAAGTGCATTACTTTCTGTTTTGTTAAACATCATTGATGTTGGGACCTTTTTCTAACCAACTAAGGTCAGAACTCAAAAGTATCTCAACCTCCTAAATTGTTGCCTCTCATCTTTGCTTGTTTTTGCTTGCCCATTTAATAAATATAACCTACACGCATTATCAAATTGCTAATGGAAATACCATTGTCCTGGGAATTAAGTAAACTGATCTAGATGTTTCATTATTATCCATAAAAACATTTATTACATTCATGTTTGAAAAAGCCTTAGAAACAGAAGTAGACTTCAAGTGGCCAAGCTTTCATGCTCAGTAAGTAGGGCTGAGGCTGTGCCCAAGTGATAAGTGCCCAAAACCATGAAATCTGGACTTCATTCAGGGTTGTCAGTATGACAACACTAATAAGAATTGTTTGTATGTATTTTGTTGATTACTCACCTCAATACACTCCTCTTGCACCTTGATTATGGGAGAACATGCTTGATGGCCATCTTATACACAGACTTGGAAAGAACTCAGTCTTGGTGTGTTGGAAACATTGTATCATCTAATAAAACATGCTGATGATTTGCTTGGCAGAATTATAGGCTCATTTTTTTTTCTAAATGAAGTTCTAAGATCCCTCTGTGAAGTACCTGACAGGGTTCTTTTGAGAGACAGGCAAAAAGCAAGTGACTGCTGCTTTACTGGTTAAAGCTAGTTTTACCGTGTATCAAAATGTGCAGTCGCTGTGTGGACTTGTATGATAAATTCCTCAGATTTGTGTTGAGTTTGTTATCCCCACACAAGTTAGTAAGTTGAGCAGAGGTGGGGGGAAGCCCTTTACTCTCTTCATTTTTTGTTTTTTTTACTGTAAGCTGTTATTTTCTGGTTTTCTTCTACTTTTATGTTGCCCTGTGTGTAGCATTTTGAGCTGTCGTGGGGATTGCTTGGAATGGCTTTGGCACTGGAAATTTGCAGCATCTGGAAATTGCACCGGCCTTGGGACAAAGTACAGTGTGCAAGGATGGGTGGAGTAGAACAAAAACATCCAGTAACCACAACTCCCAACTGTCTTTCCACATATCCCCTCCTTAGTTGTTTGCATCCAGAATAAATAATTATTTTTCTGCATGGATAGATGTGCAACTCCATGCAGGGAACTGAACAGTGACATGGCAGCATTCAGAAATTATTTACAACCTGTAGCTTCTTCTCTGATTCAGAGAGCTTTTCCCTCCTACTCTTGAGGGACTGAGCAACCTATGCACTGGGCTGAAAAAGAACTTGCCAGTATGGCAGCACCAGCTTCCTGCCTGACTGGCGGTTTTCTTTTACCCCTGTCGTTCAGTCCATTATGTTCTGCTGATTCAGAGAGAACTTTCTACATCAGTTTCCCTTCTTCCTTATGAAGACAGACTGTGAGAGCTAGGGTTGTTCAGCCTAGAGAAGTCTCCAGAGGGACCTAGCAGCCTTCCATACCGGAAGGAAGTCCACAAGAAGTGTGCAGAGGGACATTTTACAAGGACATCATGTAGGCATAAGATAAGGGGGAATGGCTTTAAACTGAACAAGGGTAGATTTAGATTTGATATTAGGAAGAAGTTCTTCAGTGTGAGGGTGTGGATGTATTGGCACATGTTGCCCAAAGAAGCTGTGGCTGCCCCATCCTTGGCAGTGTTCAAGGCCAGGTTAGACAAGGCTTTCAGCTTCCTGGTCTAGTGGAAGGGTTCCCTGGAACTGGATGATCTTAAGGTCCCTTCCAACCTCAACTGTTCTAGTATTCTTTGTTTTCTACTATTTGGTATTTCGCAGCAATCAAAGAATGTTGTTGCTACTGATTTTGTGCATCTGAGTAAGCTCAATTGGGGGTCATTTTGTGCTTTGTTTTTAGATGATCCTAAAATACGCACTATTAGAAATTCTAAATCCATTTTTATATCACTTCTGTAGTTCCAGTTATGAGGTTTAATGCTAAAGGCGTGGAGTAATGGTCTATAAGCAATCATAAGGGTTCATGGACTGCCCTTTTTTTGTTCCTGTTGTGTCTTGAATTTAAAGAAAAACAAACCCCCCAAAACCCCATAAGATAATGCAGTGTAGGAGAAGGACTTGCTGTTCATAATTATTCTCTTGCAGTTAGATAATACTGTGCAAAGCTTCTGTACTGCAGGATTCCTGTTTTTATTCTCTGGCTCAAAATGCACGATTTCCAGGTATGCTGTGATTTAGGAAAAAATCTCTAAATCACGTTTAAAATTCCTTCAAGTTGAGGCATAACATAGTCATTTTTACTTTTTCTAAATCAAAAATATTTAACACTTAAAAAATGCATCTTGTGTATTTTCTAATTGCAACAGATAATCACTGAGCCATTGCATGGTAGGTATTGGGATAAAAGCATTCTTGCAATCAAGGCTGGATCATGTGATAATTTCACTTTCTGCTTTTTGGTTTTCTACGTATCTTTCGTTTGATGCTTTGAGATATGTGGTTTTGTTTATAGTAAAACAAAAAGGAAGCTCTTTTTAGTGCTGTTTTAAAACACGCTCATGGTTGTTCAGTCTAAGACAGTGTTTATTTTAATGTTGATGTATTTCTGGGGCTGGGGAGAGGAGACAAAGGAGCTTAGAATAATTCTGTTCACAGACTTTGAAATAAAATTATTTTATCTGCCCTGGCAAAATCTTTCTGCCTTTCTACAAAACAGAAAGATACTAGTTGATCACTGAAAGGAAGTGTTACAGAATCATAGAATAGTTAAAGTTGGAAAGGACCTTAAGATCATCCAGTTCCAGCCACCCTGCCATGGGCAGGAACACCTCCCACTGAACCATACCACCTAAGGTTCTGTCCAGCCCACCCTTGGACACTGCCAGCGCTGGAGCATTCACACCTTCTCTGGGCAGCCCATTGCAGTGCCTCACCACCCTTACAGTAAAGATTTTCTTCCCCATAGCCAATGTAAACCTCCCCTGTTTAAGTTTGAACCCATTACTCCTTGTCCTCTCACTACAGTCCCTAATGAAGAGTCCCTCCCCAGCATCCCTATAGGCCCCCTTCAGATGTTGGAAGGCTGCTATGAGGTCTTCACACAGCCTTCTCTTCTCTGGGCTGAACAGCCCCAATTTTCTCAGCCTATTATGTATGGATATAATATATGTGGCTATAAATATAATGGATATATTATTTCCATACTGTGCTGTGAAGTTTCCCTTGTACAATCTTGGCATTCAAAAACATAGGTTTGCTTTTCAAACTTTGATACTTATTTTCAAATTTTTAGGGAGTAGAAGTAAATGTTTCTATACCTGTATTTGTTTTTTCCTGTTTATTTCTCTACTAACTGTTTTCTTGGAAACTGTAAGCAGCAGAGCACAGTGACTGCGTATTGGCAAAAGAATCTGAACACAAATCACCAAATTTGAAAATACTGAGTTAAGTGAGGGCAAAAGGTTGTGTAGTACCAAGTCTTCCTTCCTAGAATAGGCTATGAGAACCTTGTGGGGTGTTCAGTGATCTTCTCTACATGATTTGAGTTTCCAGTCTTCTGGTAAGAATAGTCTTTAAAATAATTTCTCAAAATAAATGTTTTTGATGGTTTTTGAAACCATGGCGTAGGACTGCAGTGTGTTAGGGATGCTGTATGTTTTGTGGTGGGGGTGTGGGATGGCTACTTGGGTTAGGATGGTAGTTTATTACGTTTTCAAATTTGGCTGTCATAGAGGTGATCCAGCAAGATCCCTGAATGCCAATGATTTTTTTTTATTTTGCTGTATTAGATGTAAGTAATTATGCAGCAAAATGCTAATTCAGAATTTTTTTTTAATTTATTTTTTTTTAATCCAGAAGAAAGGTCCTGATTTGCATAGATAACTCCAATGCTGGGAGTTTTAAGTTGCTGTACATGCCTGTCTGCTCTGTACTTCTTGAATTGGAATTGTGGGGAAGCTTTAGCCTGAATATGTTCAGGCTCACTGCCGCATGGGTCCACTGTGGCTGGGCATGACCAGGGTGCAGAGCCAGCATCTGCTGTGGCCCTGCAGGCAGAGATTAAGGGATTTGGTGCAGGCCCGGGACAAGGGGAGGCTTGAAGAGAAGGTGGTTGCCTTTGAGCAGAGCCTGTGTAGGTTGTGGCCTCTTCTGACTTTACGGTGGTAAACTTCTCAAGAAGAAACTTTTGGATGTTATGTGTTATTTGCTTATAGGCAGTGATTTTCAGTTTATTCCGAAAAGTTCTAGGGTTGCTGCCTCTGTTGCTACTGACCATCACATAAATCTTGTGAATGCTGCTGTAGGTAACAAGTGTGTTTCTCTAGTGCATAGTTTTAAGTATTAGTATGAACTTTTTTCCATTACACTAAATGCAATTTATACAGTATCCTAAAGGCTAAAATCCTTAAATCTGTTCTTCAAAGCATAGTTTGCTTTGTTATGTTGCCAGATAAGAACTTGCATCTGAAAGTTGCTAGGACTTTGAAGCAATGCAGATAGAGTTGTTGACTTTTACCACATAGCTTTAGGAAATCAAAGACTGCTTAGATACAGCACTGTTAAACAGTTGTTTTCGCAGAGTGAAGGGTTGAAAGCTCAATGGAATTTGTAGTAGATTTTATGAAATTAAATTAATGTTTTTTCAGGATGTATGTTTAGTGGAATAACACATGAAAGTGATACTTCAGAAATCCATCTTAAATCTTCTTTCCTTTACTCTGAGCATTAAGAATTAGGTATTCGGGACAATCAGTGTTGTTGGCTAGGAAATCTCTAGGTTTTTTTTTTACTGGTAACTCATCATGAAAGTACTCAGTTAGCTGTCATTACAGTGATGTGCTTTTCTTTTCCCCCTAGGTGGCTGTTTTTAATGCAGTAGTGTCATTAGCTGGCTGAAGACTAAACATGAGAATAGCAGGTAAGCACACTTGGTAAAGACAGACTTCTGTCATTTGTGAAATAAGTCTCTATATACAGCATTAACAAGTAGTAACAATAAGGTTTTAAAATAAATTTAACTGGCATACAGGCGTTGCTGTTCCATTTACCTGATGTTTAATGAAACTCATTTTGGCATTTGGGATGGTCTAAGTGTAAGCATAGAAGCTGACCTGTAGGGACTGTTTAAGGTGCCACAACTTGATATGCTTGGCTGCTAATGCTGTAAGGTGTTAAAAGAATAAGGAAATTGCCAGTTGGTGTCTCAGGCATTTTCTTAACTGCCTCACACCCCAACCAAAACTGCTATGCACTGTTATAGTGTCTGAAACTTTGTAAATGGTTACTGGGAGCTTGAAAGCTATAAAGGCCTTTTCATAGAGGTGGTTTACTGTAGTGCAGGGTTGCAAAACAGATTGAACTTGACAGAAGGTGTAGTGGTTGTAAAAATAAAATCTTTTCCAATATAACACTACACATAAGTAGTATTTTAGACATTTCCTTGCATTAGAATAGCTTGTGTGGCAATTGAACAGTTTTGAGATTCTGATGCATTGCACTTTTATCAGGAATTGTAGTGTTATGTTGCAGAAGAAGCAACTGTTGGTGCTTCTAGGAAAGAATGATACGTTCTTTTCTGAAACAGCTGCACATTAGCCTTCTTAATGCATTAAATTATTCCTGATTTTTGTCACTACAGTATGTATAACTGGGAGCAACCTGCTAAAGTAGATCTGATAAAGAACTGGAAAATGCATTGATTTTTAGAAGATAGCTAAATCACATGGAAAATTACTTTTCCAAGCCTCCTTTTTTCTTCTCTCTAAGTTTTTTTTGCTGAAACACACAGACAATAAAGATAACAGCAGTTTCTAGAGAATGTTTAACCTATGGCAGGCAGGCTGGGTTTGGTTCAAGTGCTAAAAGAATTTTCTAGGAGATTTCTTACCTCTCTCTTAGAGGGAGGGCTTGCAGTTCAGTTGGAAGGCTCAGGATACAGAGGGGAGGGGATGGTTAGTGCTCAGATCGAGTTCTTGTTCTTCTTGCCTACTGTCTACTGAAATACCATGCTTTCCAAGTGCCACTTGCTATGGTGCCACTTGAATGGTACCAAAGTCTGGTACAATCTTTTTCAGCAGTGTTGCTTTGAAAAACCTTTTCTTTGCCTGACGTATGTTCAGATCATACATTTTCTCTAGTGCTTACAGGCAGTTCACTTCCCTTCAATTGCAGTAATCTCTGGGGTTCCAGCTTGATATTTTTCAACTAAGCTTGCATCTGTGCTTTCTTAGTATGTATGTGCTTGCACACATGAAAAGGGAAAGTGGGAGAGGAAGGTCAAATTACAAACAAACAAACAAAAATTTCTTCATGTTGCTTTTCCTTTTCATCCCCATATCTTTATTTCGGCTTTTAGAAGGATTAGCATCTCTTATCCTTCTGAAGGCTGAGTAATCGGTCTATCTTAAGGTTTTCTGAACAGCCCATCACATCAGCCGTATGCGATCTGCTGGAGTTCAGAAGTTTGATGGTTGTTTCTGAAGGATTTATTTAGCTGGCAATCTGAGAAACAGGAGCGTACTGTAGGGTTGCTTCTTCTAAAGCAGTTGGACATACTGGGGTGAGACAGGAAGGCAAAATGATCAGACGCCTCCTTATCTAACTTCTACTCTCAGTATTTTACAATAAGCTGAGAGTAGATTCTGAAAAAATCTGTTAAATTATGCTAAAAAATGGTGGTGCTCATGGCAGTACCACATAGATTCAATTTTCAGATGTAAATTGTTGTGGTTGTGTGGTTCCAGCTCTTCTCCAAGGAGGTAGTTTGACCACTCAGCACTGGGGAAAGTTAGGCATGTAAAACTTCAAGCTACCTGAAGCTTCAACATACTAAAGAGGGAAGGGGAGGGCTTTTTATTACATTTGAAATTAGTTCTTTTGAGTCTTCAAACTCTTTTTGAAGGTCAGTAATTTTAATTTGATGAAAAGGAGGTGAGGAGGCTTTTTTGGTGGTGGGATGTTTGGTTTGTTTTTATGCTCAGACCTGACTGACCAAAGTAGGCAAGCTGCAGTATGTGAAGAGAGCCGTAATCACTCAGTCTTGGCCGTGCATTAAAATAGAGGAAGTGGAGAAGGAAAAAAGAGGAGTATTTGCGAAGAGTGAGGAAGCAGGTGCACATAGTTAAGAACCGGGCAGTGAAACTGGGGGGGAGATGGGAGTTTCCCCTTTGAACAGCAGACAGATCATCTTAGTTCATCCTGTCAAGCTGGATATTCACAGAAAGGCCTGTGGTTTCTCTTGGCTGCTGGGCTGAGGTGGCATACTGTGGTGTCAAACAAGCATGAAGCTGGGGGAAGCTGAGGGAAGGGTGTATATATTTGGTGTAGTAACCTGATGGACTGGTTCAGTTGCTTCCTACGTTACAACGTCCATTCTCTTACAGATTACTTCTGTTTAATGAGTCCACAAATGATCATCCTGTTTCCGAGGTCCCCTTTGTGTAATCTCATACACATTTCTCATGTCGTTAATTTTGGTAGATGTAATGTTACCATTTGCAGATAATGTTCTGAAACTTTCTCTGCTTCTGAATAGGTGCTGCAAAGTTGGTAGTAGTCGTAGCAATATTTTTACTGACGTTTTATGTCATATCTCAAGTGTTTGAAATAAAAATGGATGCAAACTTAGGACACATATTTGGTAAGTAAAGTGATGACTTTTTTTTCTATGAACATCTGTAAATACTCAGTTGATCCATAATCAAGAATATCATATTCAGATTGCTTGAAGCTTGATTTAGGCTCTTCCATTTAAAAGTTATGCGGTCTTATTGTGTATACTTGGTTTTTTTCTTTATCTGTATTATAAATATATAATGTGTGTATAAAGTTCTTTTGTGTATGCAATACTTAACCTACTCTTAGTCAATCTGATTCTTTTGCCTGCCAAATATGCATAATTTTATTTGCTTTTTCTATTTACTGCTACTTACAGTCTTAGTCCGGAGTTGCAAACTAGGCAACTTGAGTGATGTTTCTAGAAGTTTCCACTCTGCTTTCTGCTGCTCAAACAATTCATTTTGTTTTGCATGGGCTTTCTTGCTTGCCATGTGCAATAATCAAAGCATTTCAGATTTTCCCAGGTCCTACATAGAAAAGGATTACCTGCTGAAGTGGCTTAAAATTCAGTCTGTTTTGAAACCAACTTTAAGGTTTTTTTCAGTAGAAAACAATTTCAGGTACATGATGTAGGGGTTTGTTATCTAACCCCAGTGTGAGCTGACATCTGAACGAGTCCCCAAGAAGCATCTTCAATAATTGTTGAAAAGACACAGGTGTCATTAAGTATGACAGATGTGTTGTACCTAAGTCCATTATGAGGTTGCTTGTGTCCCTTTCTGTCCCAAGAAGGGGAGTCATTAATGGTTGGGTTCAGATGAACCTGAACTGCAGGCCTCTAGTGTCAGGTGAAAGAAACCCTATCCTGGTGAAGCTGTAAGCAGGGAATTCATTTCACTCTAGTACCTACACCTCCACGAATCCCTGCTGGCTTTGCATCTCCATAGATCTTTGTGTTAATTGGAGAGCCACAAATTAAGGCCGTGCTTCTGAATGTGTTTCCTGGATCACTTTTGTGCTTCTGCCATGTGAAGCTTAATGTTTTATATTGGAACATAATGTTCAGATGTATTTCATACTTCATGTCAGCCAACCTATTTTTATAGGGCTGCAGAAAGGTTTTAATTTGTAGGATATTTTATAGCAAATGACATTTTAGTAATAATATCTTGTAAAATTTTCTTTTTTGCATTTTAGCTAGATCAGCATTGGATGCAGCTGCGCGTTGTGAGTATTCATTTGCATGTGTTACTGCTGTGAGTTGCTTTTGCTAATAACAGAAAGACTGATGAATTTCATAGTTAAGAAAGTTTTAATTACACTTTAAATGCAATCAGAAACTAATTTTCCTCTTTTCCTGATTTTCCTAAATTTCTGGTGAAGTCTGGGTTTTTTTTGTCAGCATTTCACTTGTAGTTTTGTCTCGTGGCTTTTAGTTACGTGCCAGAGCATGCAGCACTATGAGAACAAGAAGCAGAGTAAGGAAGTACTGCAGGAGCCTATATTATTTTAAGCTTCTGTGAAACTGCAGATGAGATAGTTTGTCTTTGGTCTTTTCCTTGAATTTCTTCAGAGCACTGATATTGTTCTGTTAGCCTGCCTATGATTTTGTCTCTAAACCCCTGTTTTATTTCATTTTCAAAGCTACAAAACCTCCAAGATACAAATGTGGGATCTCTAAAGCTTGCCCTGAAAAACATTTTGCATTCAAAATGGCAAGTGGAGCAGCGAATGTAGTTGGACCTAAAATTTGTGTAGAAGATAATGTGTAAGTATTTTTACCTGTTGTCTCTAGGTATCTTGAATACTTTGCCCACAAAATCAGTAATTTAAATGATTCTTTGTAGGTTTTGTTTTGCCAACAGTTTGACCACATGAAAAAATTATATTGTGTTATAAATTAATTTCTGAAGCATGCTTAATACTCTGCAGTAAATGCAGAAATGTAAGCTACTTTAATACGTGCCAGGTAGCTTACACTATTTCAGGTTTACAGACTTAAGGATTAGTTAGACTTTGAGTCAGATGCAAACTTGCCTCCAAGTAACTGGCTCTTGTGCCTCTAATAATTCAGTGAATGATTATGTCTTTATTGTGTTACTCTTGATACTTACGTTGTCAGCTAAAACTGTGGTATGGCATTGTCTTTTGAAAGTCATCTTTTATGCAGTCTATCATTTCATAATATCAATTTCAGAACATATTTTCCACTTTGTTTTAAAGAATGATTTCAAAAGGGAAAAATATTTTAATGATTGTTAGTTATTTAGTTGTGCTGATGGTAATGAAGTTTAATAATCTTAAAATAATTGTGAAATGAGGGAAAAAAACTGCTTGAAACACAGTTTGGTTTTGAGTTTAAATCCTGTATTTCTAATAAACTGTCTTGTTAACACAGTATTACCAATAATACTGTGCCTAGAGAATTTAACTGAATGCTTTTCAGTAATCCCCAAAATAGAATATTAATATTTATTTTTAGATGCTTTGTTTCTTTGCACTTAGGTTGTTCCTGCTCATTGTCCCTCAGAATGTGCAGCTTTGTGTAACATAATCTATCCTCTCAATTTTGCATATCACATGTCAGAAAAGACAGGATGTTAGCATTGTCAGGAGGTTTTTGTTTTACCATCAATCACACTTAGGAGCCCTTGCCTTGCATTTGCATTTGAACTAGTCCAGTTCAGCTGTTTCTCAGCCTTTGCTATGTTAGTACAGAGTGGTTCATATAGCACATACTGCAATTGGTGCTAATGAATTCTAGAGCAAGCGTCAACTTCACTGCGAATGTAACTCCATGTAACAGAGTAAATAGCATAATTAATTTATAAGAGAATGTAAAGTGTTGGTTCGGATTTTCCATCGCTTTACTCTGTAAAGTAATTCTGCAAGATTAGTCTTACATGATCTTAGAGAAGACTGTTTTAATCACTGACTCTAGCAGTTAAGATGTAGTGAGGTTGAAATAGCTTCTTTCCCTGCAACTACACATGCAGCTATTTCACTTTGCTTTGTTACTAGTAGAAATATGAGCACCATTCAGATTTCAGGCTATTCTCTGTAAAGCTGATGTAGCTCAAGCTTGTTCATTTGTGTAAGAGTAAGTTTGCAGCTGAGCATCACAGTTAGCATGTGCAAAAAGTGAGCTCATGCTCGCTTTACGTGTGCTCCCCAACTAACTAAAAGCTGCTAGGTTCTGCTTTTCATTCTTGTCTTTGTTTTTTTTCATAACCTTGGACAGCCTTATGTATTCTCGCTGCATGGTATTCTTGGTGGTTTTATAAAACTTTCTGCCTTCTCATTCTGGTTGCTAGGAGGCTTAATATCTGTGCAGACGGAAGTTGTTTGGTGGTTTTTGATTTTTAAATGTCTCACTAGTTAACTAAGAAGAGATTTGTTGTTCCTGTCAAAAAAAAAAATAATAAAATCCTCTACTGGATGTTCCACTGAAGAAAGTGATGAAAAGAAGGTCAGTGCTGGCAAAAAATCCCATTCTTTTAATACTAGTGTGCGCCTTAGTGCACAGTTATGGGAGTCTTAAATCCAGTAACCCTTGACAAAAATCTTTCTGAATTCCCCCAAAGAACTTGTCTATTTAAATGTCCACCAGAAAATTTGATTAATTTTATATTAGTTTCATTTCTGTGCTTGCAGGACATGTAATTTCTCTTTCAAAACCTTCCATAACTTGATTGTAAATTGTTGGAAGAATTCTAGAAGTGATGAACGGCTGCCCTCCTGTGAGAAAACTGTCACATTACAGCCTGCAGTGTTTGACTTTGATGCACAAGCTATCTCGTGTATTAGGTAGCATCTCAGAGCTCGGAAAGAACTTACTTCCTCTTCAGTAGCTCTATTTGAGTGATATTTTGTGAATTCACTCTTGCAAAATGCCTGTTGGTTTTTTTTTTTTTTTTTTCTTTGTATCCTTCTTCATGATTCCATGTCAAGGAAGCAGGGACAATTTTGCACTACGTTCCTTTAATAACTAGTAATACTTGTATTCATATTTACAGGATTTTTTTGTTGTCTGAAATCCATTACAACTTTTGTTATATATGTGTGAATTTTCAGCATTTAGTCATCTAGCCCAGTACTAGATATTTTTTGACTGGTTTTTACTTATAGAGAATTCTGTAGTTGAAAAGAAGTTCTTAATTCTTTTTTCGTAAGTTAAATGTCCATTAAATTTTACATGAGCAAAGGAATGCGCTCAGGACTTCACTGCCTTTTTTCATTTATATTTTCATTCTTTATTTGCCATATGTCTTTATTGTTCAGAATGGATACTGAGGTGTGATGTGAAAATCATGTGATCAGAGAAGAAATGATGCTCCAGTGGCTAAAGTACTTCTGGAATTCCCTACTAACTAGAACTGAATTCTGCATTGCAGCATAAAATTAAGTCTTTTGTTTCAGAAGTTGCTAAATTAGAGTTTTAATTTTAATCAGAATTTTTGGCAGATGATATAAACTTGAAGACTAACAGGAAAATTGTAGACTCGTCTCTGATTACTAGTTCTTTAAAAACGTAAGTCATTGTGCCAAGAGTTACCCTTAACCTGTAGTCTTTCATGGCTTCTCTGAACTAGCTAATACTGAGTCTGTTCCTGATAGTTGTCTATTAAATTTAACATTCCTCTACATTTTTGGCTTCTGTCTTCATTGTGAGTGCAGAAGATAGTGTCAGAGAGTAAGATTTTTATCTTATTTCTGTGATAGACCATTTCTTGTTTCTAGCCTATCACTAGTAAGCTAGCATGAGAAGGCTGATGTTGCGGTTGGGTGTGTAAGATGTGGTCCTTCCAAAACATTGCTTAGAATGAGTGTTCATACATCACCTGAAAATCATATGTTTGCAGAACAACAGTTTAAAAAGTTCTGGACATAGGAGGGTTGCACACATCTGCAGCCCATTCTGAGAGCAACAGAGGGAGGTTTAAAGAAATCCTTATGAGGATGGAGTTCAAGTGTTTGCTTGTCATTAATTAGGTGTGCACCTGTGTGCTTGCACTGAGATGCTTTCTTGAATCTTGGTTGAGGACTTATTTTTATGTAATTGCTTCAACTCGCCTATATTTACTCTTACTCCTAGTTTCAAAATATTAATTCTGGCCTGTAGGCAGAATGGAGATCTTTTTGCAGTAACAGAGAAAGGGATGAGGTGGTCTAGAAGCTTCCTTTCACTAGAGTGGTATATCCACCATGGCCTAAGGCAGTACAGCATCCTAGCTAACAGTCTTGATGTTCCCATTAGCCCTTCTTTGCAGCTCTGAAGGGCTTCTATTTCACAGTACATCTCTTCTTTCCAGCTCCTTTGCCACTCTGGATTTCGCCAAGTATTGCTGTTATAGACTGTGACAGTATTTTTGGGATGCTGGGCACGGACTCTTCATTAGGGACTGTAGTGAGAGGACAAGGAGCAACGGGTTCAAACTTAAACAGGGGAAGTTTAGATTGGATATAAGGGAGAAATTCTTTAGGGTAAGAGTGTTGAGGCACTGGAATGGGTTGCCCAGGGAAGTTGTGAATGCTCCATCACTGGTGGTGTTCAAGGCCGGATTGGACATAGCCTTGGGTGATATGGTTTAGTGCGAGGTGTCTCTGCCCATGGCAGGGGGGTTGGAACTTAGATGATATTAAGCTCCTTTCCAACCCTAACTATTCTGTGATTCTATGACTGTACTTCAAGATAATATTCAGCTTTAGCATGAAGTCCCGTCAGGGTATTAAGTACATTTCTTGGATTTAGGTTTCCTATTACAGGTATAAGTAGCTAACTCCTTTCACTTTATTATTTCTTATTGTAATGCTGTGATAGCAAGTCTAAATGCCTCTGTTCATTTAGCTTTGAAACTTAATTAACACATTCTTGTTTGTCATGTGCTTACAAAAAAGTTTTAACTGTGGGTAATGCGTCTGTGCTAAGCTCAAATTACTATTTGTTTCAGGCTTTTTAACTGCAAGGAAGTTTTAAGAATACATAGAATCATAGAATAGTTAGGGTTGGAAAGGACCTTGAGATCATCTAGTTCCAGCCCCTTAATTAGCACTTGATTTATTGTGACACATTTAATATACACACCTAGTTTGAAACCAAGATGATTAAGTGATCAAAAGTGGATACAACTGGGGATATTTGATCTGTTGTTCTCAATTCAGGGGTGCCTTGAGAGCTCACAGTTCAAGGAGACTTCATATATGTGAACATGTGTTTTTTCAACTGCGCATCTCCTATAATCTGATTGATCCAATTTAGAAATCAGAAGTACTTCACATCACAAAATTGGCCTTCTAAAAATAATTTATTTTGTTTCAGTTTAATGAGTGGAGTGAAAAATAATGTTGGCAGAGGAATAAATGTGGCCTTGGTCAATGGTAAGTGACACTTTAAGTGAACATACTGTTTTTGTTTTCAAATTGCTTCTGAAGTTTGAGGTGAAATACTAAGGGGTGGTGAAAGGCAAGCAGGAGGAGAAAAGGAAGTATTCACCATATTCATACTGAAAGAATGTCAGGTTTTGGCACTTGTACCTTTTTTCTTTTTAGAAAAACAGCACATTTTTATTTCTAAAAATGTGTAGTAATGTGGAGTGTTGAGGTGACTATTTTTGCTGTCTCAGTGGTACATCAGGTAAGTTCCTAATGTACTTATAAAATGGAAAATGACACAAAATGCATGCATGTGGCTACTTTTGACTTCGGGTGTTGCCAACACTAATAAAACTGTACACTAAATTCTTCTGTTGCTTTCTTTGCAGTGAAACTCATTTAACAATTCATTTGCTAACTGGAAAGACCAGCTCATTTTTTTCCTAGCTTGAAACCAGTGTATTTGGTCAGTCCATATATGTCAGTCTTGTTCTTCAGTAACATCTTGTTATATAATTGTGTTCAGAATTCTTATCGTTCATTAAAACCTGACAAGTTTACCTGCTTGCCACCTGGAAAGCTGAGCTGAACGTCAGTACTGGCAGCTTTGTCCTTTGTCCTTCCTGTGTAGGAAGCAATTCCTTATAGCACTGAGATAGCACTTTGAAATTTCACTGCGCTATAAATTCTTGTTATTTCTGGAGTGTGCTCAGGTTTACATCATCTAACTCATAACTTGAACAATATTTACCTAATCTCATTTTGTCCTTCTAAATTGTCTCAATCTGTTCAAAATAAAAATACCTTCATGTTACATAGCTGCCAGTCTTTTGTTCTGTCTTCCAAACTTTAAGGGAATGTATGTATTAAAGAAAACTGTCTTCCATCAATTACTGCCTTGGTGAACAGCATAGTAAAAAAAAAAATTACTTTAAGGTTACTGTATTGTCCACTCTTATTTGTTTTGGATGTTTAAATCAACTAGGAATTTCCAGCCTATAGCAAAACATGCAGTGTAATTTTAATCTTTCTTACTTTATGTGGCACTAAAGGGAATCTGTAGTTACGCTGTTTCCAAGAAAACAACTTAAAGAAAAGGCCAATGAATGAAGTGAATTCTCTTTATTGGTTTGAGACAGTGGGCTTTTTGTGTCCCACCTGAAGCAGAATTAGAAGTTTGCATCTTCCCTCTTTTCCTCTTATGTCTTCCTGCACCTTCTCAGAGATTATGCTGTTTAAGGAGCAGTCTTAATAAAAGATAAGAGTTCTGTATAATTGAGTCACATGGTGTCTTCTTCAGTGCTTTCTGCAAGTCATTAAGAGGAGTTTGGCATGTTGTCTTTTAAAATAATTTTAGCTATATTTAATGACATTATTTCTTTTTCTCCAGGTAAAACAGGAGAAACGTTAGACACTAAATTCTTTGACATGTGGGGAGGAGGTAAGTGCAGTTACCTTAGCTGGTTAGAGGCAAATGTCTCTTCTTTTTTTTTGTTTTCTTCTCTCCTTCCTACTCCTCGCAGGCTCCATTTGCTGTGGTGGTTTAAGGTGATAGCCTGATGGAGTCCTTCACCTCTACCCTCGCAATTGTGGGGAGAGTGCAACTTTAAAGAAACGCAAATAGTTGACGTGGGAGGGAATGGTGTGGTTAATCAAACACAGTTGTTCCACCAGGTAGTTCCCAGTAGTTATGTCTGTACACAATATGGATGAAACTCTTTCTATACAATGGAGTTCTCTGATGCATTTTATCTTTTTCCCACTTAGCATCTTCTTAAAAATTTCAAAGTACCTTTATGAATATTCTAAAAATAGTCTTTCCAGGAAGTCATTGCAGGTGTTTAAATATGGAATGGTTGCCAGTTATTAAACAGTTTTGTATTCTCTCTTCAGATGTGGCTCCATTCATTGAATTTCTGAAGTCTATCCAGGATGGAACAATAGTGTTAATGGGAACATATGATGATGGTGCAACCAAGTATGTCACGGGTTTATGTAGTAAATATCACTTAAACTTTTAAATGCCATTTTATGCTGAAAAGGTATTCTTGATCATATTATCACTCGATAAAGTTTTGTTAGAATCATAGAATGGTTAGGGTTGGAAAGGACCTTAAGATGATCTAGTTCCAGCCCTTCAACCATGGGCAGGGGCACCTCCCACTACACTGTCTTCCAAGATGATGGGTTTGAAACTGTGCTTTCAGTTTATTAGTTTTATAATGCTGGTGTGATTTGGGGACAACAAAGATCAGATAAAAAACTACCAAAACTACCCAGGTGTAATGGGTTATGTACATATTTGCATAGAGGACTGTTAGGTGTATACTTTTGTGGTCAAACAATGGAGGACACAGTAAATTAGATACTGACCAGACCCTTGACTGGAAATACCACAAGTGTTTGAAAATCTGAAAAGGACAGAGGTTAATAGTCAGCAAGTGCTGTATCAGTACATATAACTGTTGTTTTGCTCTTCTGAGAAAATTTCTTAGTGCAATAGGACAATGTGGGGCATACAGTCAGAATAACAGACTGCTTACTCATAGCTGTGAAGAATGTATTTATGTTAGGCACTGTACTTTTAAATCACGCCCTTATCCTCCCTGGTTCCTGAAGACCCTGTAGGTTTCTAGCTGATCTCCTAGAAGTTGTCTCCACTTGTCTTTTTTGGGACGTATGCTGCCAAGGGTATCTAGTTTTGGGTATGTGCTGGGTCTTCTATTGCGGATACCTCATCCTGTCTTATGCTAGTAAATTCAGATACAGAAATAAGATTGTGAGAACATAATCTGGTGGAAACTGGTCTGTACCATCCGACACTTTTATCAGATTGACTCCAAGACTGATCTCAGTGGTTACAGAGGTGCAGAGACCATTCCCAATAGGCCTTGCCTGTATCTTTCCTTTTGAAGTCTGAGAGGTTACTAAGTGTGCACCTTACACATTTTGGCCTCAGTGTTTGTACTGTTCCACCCTAAAGCTGTTTAATTTATTAATGTAGACCGAGCCTAAAAGGTTTTAGCTCTCTCTAAGCATTGTCTTCCAACCTTCCCTTGGCCAGTTTTAATAGATAATAAAAATTACTGTAGAATTTGTATTGTAATCTACTTATCTAAGTCATCCTGTCCAAAGAATTTGTTTTCACAGTAAAAATTAAGAAGTGCTATTTCTTCCCCCTTGTCTTCTTTACTGTTTTAATAATATTTAACTCTTTTTCTTTAATGTGTTCTGTACTTTTTTTTTAACTTATTTTTTGTCTTTTGGTTCAATTTGTTAGCCACAACTCATCTGTATTTTTATATAGGAGCATCTTGCCTATGACAAAGTCCTGACTCTGCAGGGTGTGGTATTGTCTGTATGCTTGCTGCAGAAAGGAGAAAAAAGCACTTTAATGTTTCTTTATGCCAAGGCTGCATCTTCTGTTTGTCGTTACATTAATTTGTTTTGTTACTTTTTTCTTTTTCCTTCTTTTTTTTTTTGATAAGTACAGTTAGTATGTTTCAGTAATCAGTCATAGCTGACGTTTGTGAAAGCTTGCAAGCTTTCAAAGACATGCCAGCTAAACAAGAAGGTGAATTTGTCCCATTTGTGCTGACATCCAGGAGCTACTGCTTAGTAGGGATGTTACATAATTAGCCAAAACCTACTGAAGTTTGATGGTAAACGTAAATGCTAGTTCTTGAAAACAATTTAAATTGTGAAGAAACAGTGTTTTTAAAAGTTTGGGTTTTTTGGGGTGTTTGTTTTTTTACGTTTATGTATATAAGCTGCCCACATGCTCTAGGAACTTGAAATCTGAGCTGTGCAAATGACCTCCAAATTACTTAATAATTTTCATAATTTTAACAGAGTAATACAGCTATCTCACTAGTAATAATCAGATGTTGTGTGTTGTTTAATAATCAGGCAAATATAGTAACAGAAAAGAAGAAATAAAGAGCACTTGTTTGGAGGTTTTGGCATGATAATTTATAACCCTACAGAATCATTTTCTCTTCCATACTAAAATTGTCCAGCTCAGACCTACAGGCATTGAACTGTGTTGTGGGGCAGCATGCTGAAATTTGAATTAATTGGCCCAATTAGACAAGAACTTCTTTCATATATTTAGGTCATTCTTCTGATCTGAAGTAACTTTTACCTTATCTAGACTTTAGCTTGAGCCTGCACACAGTGTTTACTTTAAAGGCTGACTTTTTAGTTGCTTGGAGAATTAGTAATGTGACTTGAGAGGTATGTATAAATTCTCACAAGTGTGTTCCTGGCTTTTGTTGGTTACTGATAGGTTTGTATGCTGTTTCCTTGAGATTATAATATTAGGGGCAGTGCTCATTAGATCAGGTGATTTCAAAACTAGTTATCTGATTTTGAAAGATAAATCTTGCCCAATATTGACTAATTTAGACTATTTAATCAGATTAAAGCTGATTGGTCCATAGAATAGTGAAAGCCCTAAGGGAATATATTTTATTCACATAATGAACTTCTCTGTTCTTTTCAAGGCTTAATGATGAAGCACGGAAACTGATTGCTGAATTAGGAAGCACGTCTATTGCTAACCTTGGCTTTAGAGACAACTGGGTCTTCTGTGGTGGAAAAGGAATTAAGACTAAAAGTCCCTTTGAACAGGTCTGTGATTCTATAACTTACTGGAATTTAACAGCTTACATTAACAAAGGTGTAGCATGTTTTATAAATACCGTGCGTTCGTTCAGGATGGATGTCTAATACTGCAGTAGTGGCACACAGGATTATTTTCAAATTTATTCTTTGAATAGCCTCCTCCTTTTAAATGTACAAAGATTCTTTGGTGATTCACAAATAAGAAAAAAATGTTATACAGGGTAGATCTTATTATCCCAATAACTAGATCATTTATCTCTTTAATGAATCCAATTAAACTGAAGAATTCAAAACTTACGGCCTAATGCTTGTGTTTTAGATGCAGTAACAATGGTAGACCTCCAACAGATAAGTGGTAGTCAAAGTGTTGGTGTTCTCACCTGTTTGCTTTGCTCTTCTGTCAAAAATTAATGATGCCAGAGTGAAATTTGGGAAATAGAAAGTGTTTCCACACTTTAGGTGTTACAGCTGAACATGTGCCATAGTTCTCTTTAATTACTGGTAAGATAGCTTTGCGCTGGGAGAGTAAGGAAGGCACATTCTCTTGCCAGCTTTACAAGGGAGTGGGAACTAGTGCAGGAGCAGTGGCAAACTCTTGGAGGCAGCAGTGTGTTACCTGACTGCAAATGGTTGCTTGGTGGAAAAATAAACCCCTAACTTTTAAAAAAGGCAAACATTCAAAGTTAGATAATGTTCTTTAAAAACTGACCATTTGTTCTGAGTGCCTTGTACATTTAGTATCCTTATTTATTTTTTCTCTAGTGTTTCATGTTTTAATTCAGGTAGTCCTTTTCCTTGCTTGTTTCTCTTCCTAAGTAAAGATCCATAATAAATCTTAAGACATGTTTTCACAGTATGGCTTCACTGTTTTTAGTATACACCTGTCTGAGCAAGTTACATGAAGTGGTGAATACTGATTGTTATATTTGATATGAAGCACAAGAGTCTAATAGCGATATCTTCTTTTTGTCCGTGGTTTGAAAATAAGTGAATGTCTTTTAAAGCTGTAAATTAAAGCAGAAGAATAAATGAGTTTACATTAATGGTAGATTGATGTTTTCTATTTATAGCATATAAAGAACAACAAGGATACAAACAAATATGAAGGCTGGCCAGAAGTTGTTGAGATGGAAGGCTGTATCCCTCAGAAGCAAGACTAAATGAAAACGAAAGGGGAGAGAATCTGGAAGAAAATGCACTTTCTGCTATTATTAGGGAGAGGGCTATGAAGGAGACTGTACTGTAAATATTATTTTTAAAGCATGCAACCATCTTGTCGGTGTGTGCATGAGCACTGACATTTTGAATATTCTAATTATTTATTGCTAACACACTTAGAACATTTTGTAAATATGTCCAAAATAAAAGAAACATCGAATCATTTCTATGCAGGTTTCTTAAAAGCACAGTATTTAGTTTTCCTGTGGTAAATAATATCTTGTAGATCAACTGGCTAAAATGGCATATGCGGATAATAAGCAGATCTTGACAAATGTTGTACTGTCCTCTTAACAGAGTAATGTTGCTGTGAGTATGTAAGCTTTGTGGAATATTGTAGATTTTAGTGATAAGTTAATAAAGAGCTTTATTTTTTTTTTTATTCTCTGCCTTTTTAATGGCAGCATCACTTTCTATTAAAGCTGTTTGGTTATTCTAATACCAGGCGCTCCAGAACCTTCTTTTGTAGACCCCTGTCAAAAACTGAATAATCAGTAAAGGAAGAATACGTGATAGTGCAACACAGATATGCCTTGAGAAGCACAATATAAAATATTTTTATTAGGGGAAGAACATAAGTAAATATGTAAATAGTGTGCATGATAGCAGCTTGGAAGGTTCTGTACTTCAAAATGTTTGCTTCTAGTGGGTGTTGTTTCAGGGTACAGAATTACGTGCACCTTTACCACCTATGTTACGTTTAATGTGATCTGAGGCAATTTGTTCTTGCAGTGAGATGTTTGAGAAAGCATTGTGTTTTGGGTTGTGTGACATTTCAACTTAACTGACAATGTTTCCTTCATCCTTTCTGTTCTTTTTTTCAACGGAAAATATTGACCAGGTTGAAGTGGCCTTATTCTTTAGCTTGTACCACAGCTGTGAGGGAGCACTGCTTGCTTTGGAAATTTCTGGTTTAAGTAGGGCCAGCTTGAGCCTTTCCTGAAACTGAGTTAGTGTGTTGTAACTGATGATGTCGGTATTCACAAAATAGGGGCTGACAGAGAATTGGGTATACTTTCTTGGAGCTTTATGTTGTGAGTTCTGGTTTAATTTTCACAAACTTCTAGCTAGTACTGTGGGACAAAAGGCGCAAAAGACTTTTGAGGAACCTACAGTGTGAGTTCAGCAGAGCGACTTTCAAAATACTATTATTGTTGATGTCTTCCAAGACGATTCTGTGCACTAAAAATTTCAAGCAATATTGGGAATTACCTTGTGAGTCAAATAAATAACCTGTAATACCAGAATAATACTGGATTCAGAGTTCTGTATGTTTAGCTTGTTAAATAATGTGGTTTTCCATCAAGTTTAATGTAGAATAGCAATAAACTGCACCTTATACAGTGAAACTGCTTTTGTTAAATTTCTCAGATTTTTTTGTGTAGGAGGACATGTTAAAACAATGTGTCTGCTTTTCTCCAAGTAAACCCCTCTGTTCTTATCAATTGGAAAATAACTTCTATTTCATAACGTTAGGCTGTTATGGAAAACAGTTTAAGTCCTGGAATAGTCACAGAAATACCGTTTTGTTTGATGTTTATGCCAGTATTGGTTACGCTGCTCTCCAGAATAGTATCAAGATTTTGAAGTTACTTGGCAGGGACTTAAGAGAGAAGAACCCACGTTTGTCTGCACTAACAGTTTCTGTGGGCTATTCTTGCCTTCATTCTTTTGGTTTTTTTGTGCCAATGAATATTTCATCTTTCATCAAATTAAAAGGTTTACATTTCCTCTACAAAATTAAATGGTGAGGGAATAAGACTAAAGGCAGACCTGTTTTAGCCCTTGTAGCTTTTAAATTTGTACCTTTTTTTTTTTCAGTGTAAATTAGATATATTATACCTGTCACCCTGTGACAGGTTATGTTATACCTGTGTTATACCTGTGACAGGTATAAAATCACATACCTATCACAAAACTTGTAAGCAGATTTTTAAGCAATAAAATGGTAGGATTACTTTCATGACTTCTTAGATAACTTGATTCTTGTGATTTTTTTGATGCAGATTTTCTCATTCTCAAACCCGTGTCCTCACAGCTTTATCATGTCACATTTAATGAGACTTTCCAAGTTAAATAAAAAGCTTCCACTGAAGTGGGCATGCAATGAGCTCTCCTTGCTCTAGTTCATCATCGTGGTCTGTTGACTTGCCACAATATTTGGTCATGACAACTCTTCTCTTATGCCTTGAGCAGGCTAGTCACAATATCCCCCTGCTGAAGTAAACTTTCTGATGCTTACTCTTCAGAAGCGAGACTTGCCAATTACCTGCATTTAATTTGACTCTTCTGACCTCCCTGATCTTTCCCACAGCTGGTCCTAGGAAGCAGTCAGTTGAAAAGATGAAGACATTTTGTATAGGTAGCTTTATGTGGGAGTACCCATGTGTGACAAGGCTCCAGGATGTGTATTTTCCTATGCAAGACAATGGGAGTATTTGCAGCGTCTTGCAGGATTGTTGAGAACAGAGCAATGAGGGAAGGAAAGATAAAGACTGAGGGGGATATTTACCTCAAAAAGTGCAGTTGTGAGAACTGGGGGAAGACACAAGAAGGGTGTAACTTCCCTTTCACCAAGAAGAACCTAGCTGGGATACAGGCCACCTGAAAACAACTTCATTGTAAACGGCAGCTCTCAATTGCTGTACTAGTGTTGCTTTGTATGGATAAGAGGAGTCTAAAGAAAGAAGCTGACAGAGGCCTCTACCTTGACATACCGCCTGCATCTTTCCTACTGTCTTTTATGATCAAACTTTGTATTGTCTATTCCTCTGGAAACAGCAGAGCCTTTTACAGCTTTAATTTTACCAACTGTTAGTTTGAAAAAAGCTTCCTTTTTCTCAGCATGTTTTGCTTTCCAAGTGTCTTACTGTGGCACTTAATTCCCTTGAACATTTACCTGACTACTAAATGCTTGATGTGTATGTAATGTCTCCTAAACTGTTTGGATTTTCTGCAGTCTGAGTGTTTTTCAGGAATGAGTGTATTAATAAATAGAGGCCAGGTGGATAGCTTCAGGAGGGGAAATAAAATAATACTGCCACCATTAAGTGTTATCTGACTTAACCTGTTTAAGGGTGGGAAGGGCTTTAGTTCCTCCCTCAACTGACTTGGGTCATGGCTAAGGTGGATACCAAGCATTGCACTTTTTATTGATGAAATCCAACTTAGCATTATGTCTGTAAGACCAGGCTAAGGCTATTCCCTAGCTTAATACAAGGGGCCTGGCTAAGAAAATTGACTAAGAAACCGGGAAGGCTGGATGGGAACTTTGAGGCCAAAGTAGGAAGGCATAAGAACAGCTCTCAGCCTGTTCCAGTTCTGCTACAAGGTGTTAGTGGTTCCTGAGGCTGAACTAGGCACATGAGGGGCTCTGCTTCTCACCCTCTGAGCAATGTACCAAAAGGGCACAAACATCTTGTCTCATCCATCTTCTGCTGCTATCTCCTTGGATGTGAAAATGTGATTATAGCCAATGAGAATGTGCTCTACTTGAAATGTTTCATTACATTCTGATTACCTTAGTATTAGCTTAAACCCACTTTCAGTTCCTCCTTGCTGCTCCTGTAGTCAGCACTTTCAGCCTTACAAACAAGACCTAATGCCTCCTTCACAGTCTCAGGTTAAACCAGGTTCCTCTAAATACCCATCTAGGTAGGTTGCCCCATGTATCATCCAAATCTCTTTGCTGAAAATTGTGGATTGCTTTTTTTGCAAGTTAAAAATTGATGATTCTCCTCTTAGATGTTTTTTGCATTCTTCCTGCCCCTATCTTTTCCTTTCTAGAATATGCAACACAGTGCCTTTAATCTTGTGTACATCCTTTTTAAGTCGCTCTAATCTGTAACCACCCATTCCCTGAAAAAATTGGATTCCTTTTTTAGGGTGGTGTCCGTAGCGGGATATAGCTACCTCATTGACATGAAAAAGGCACTCCCAGATGAGAAAGAATCATGTCTCCCCGTCGAGCTTGGTGGATGGCAGTGGAAGGGAGTGCTCTCTTCTGCAGAACGTAGTCTGCAAATGTTTTTTCTTACCAAATTCCATAGCAATCCTCTCTGACTAATTATCTTCCTCAGCCTTAAATATTTCAGCATTGTCTTTATCAGCACAGCCTCATGTTCCCAGATGTTGGCAGCTGAATCATCCTTCCCGTTGGAAAACTTGGTGGATGATATCTTGATCTCTGGCTTTTATATCTTAGCCTGAACACACAATGTATGTAACTACACCTTGTGTTAAGTTTTGTAGTTTATTAGTAGATAAAATAAACATGTTTATTATCCTTTGAAGTATGTAGAAGTGACAACTTTCAGAGCTTTAGAGTATATATGGAGAGAGGTAGGGATCAATATAGAGCTCTGTAATACTCTAGTTGCATTGTCTACTGTGTAAAATGCACAGAAATCATCATCTGGGAATTTTCTGATCCCTGGAGGAGCCCAAAGCAGCTGGTTAATGCTGTTCCTCTTGTCGATCTTGCACTACAATGCAAGAGGTTCAGAGCTATTTCTTAGCATTGCAGTTATCAGGCAGTCAGCAAATGAAAAAAACAAAACCCACTGAACCCAAAGAACCCAACGTGGTTGTTTAAGTGCTTAAACTTCTATTATCCCAAATGCAGTCTCAGCAGAATACTGTTCTGTCTTTCCTTAGTGCAGTTTAGTCCTCAGCGACCAGACGTGAGGAGGGGTTTTTAAAGAGGTTACTTTCAGTTGTACTGCCATAAATCACTGATCAATGGAAAATGTGCCTGTCCTGCAGCATCAATCCTTCCTTCTGTACATGGCCTGCTTGTTTTCCTGAGAGGGCTCCTGTGTTAGCACATTTTGAGGGATCATAAAACTTCTACAGGAGGTGATTGTAGCATTGGATAATCCCCGAAGTTGGGTTCTGCCTAGATCTCTTGCATAGAAATCACTAAAATGGGTTTTATTTCACTAGCTGCTTTGTTTGCAGAACTTCTGTCAAACACTCTCCATTCATGCTGCTTGGGTTTTGGTTTTGTTGGTTTATGTTAAAAACTTGGAGTTTTCAATGCACATGAAGTGTGAAACCATCGAATCATAGTTGACACTGGCACTGACACTGGCAGCACAAATAGCTCCTGGTCACCTCCCTGAGCTCTTGCTGCCGTGGCCACAGTTTGCTGCTCCAAACTGAGCCAGATCTATTAGTTTGAGGAGTGTTTCTGTGAACCATGTTGTTAAACGAATCCACGGGTGGTGTCAGGGCTAGGGGTAGAGAGCCTGAGCCCCCCCTCGACCAGCCTGATACTACAACCTAGAGCTCCAGAATCAGCAAGTATGAAACTTCACCATTTAACTTTCTACGTTTCAGGTAACTTCTGAGTTTATCCCATTGGCGTAATCAGCAATGACTAGCCAGAATTGTATTTAAAAACCTAAATAGCCCATCTGAAACTGGAATTGAATAGTTCCTCTGCACACTGATTCTCCTAATGATATATAGATCCTCCGAAAACTCATTATGTTTAACATCAAAATATTATTTAGCACATACTGAGACACAATTGAGTGTCAAATTAATTTCTTAGATTATGGGGCAGATCGTTCCATGCAAAAGAATGGGACATTGTTTCAGCGGTTAGCTGCTTTTATGCTAATGACACGAGGCACAATGTACCTTTCAGGCCAGGGAATAAATCATCATCCACATAAATAACACTGCAGTCTGGTTTTAACCCCTAGTAGAGTGTCAAGCTTTTTCCTATAGAAAACAGAAATGCTTGTGAAATGTGTTTCACTCTGTTCACCAAAAAAAAGGCAAATTTTCAGGGCTTAGGGGAAAATGATTGCAGGAATCTTACCCAATCAGAAGTTTCAGTGTTTTAATTGCGCATCCTGCCTGATGCATGCTTAACTTGGTACAAACAAAGAAAAAAACAGTAACAACAGGATTTCCTTGAAGTAACAAGGAAACAGAGCATCTCATTTAAAATTACACTGTATAGTCATAGCCAGGCTGAGAGCAAAATGAAATGGCCAAACCCTGAGATGGGCTCTCATCTTTTAGCCTGTGATGAACTGTGCTCATGCTTACAGGCTCAGGTTCAGCAGGGTTCACAAGGCATGTGACCCTACATTGTACTGAACCTTTCTTTCTCCACTTCAATTAGTGCATCTAAACTCCATGTCTGTGTTTGCCTTAACTCTCCTAGGCACTTTATTTGTTATATCTCTTCACTGTGCAAACAAAGTGATAGTTCCCCTCCACTGAAGGCCATCCATCTACAGTCAGCCCTGGCATCCAAATTCCAGCCTTGGCCAGAGGGATCACTAGTCAGTGTTATTTGGTAGCTGGGAAATAAGTTGCAGTCTCATGTTCGCATCTGCCATTGTACTTTCAGCGCTGATACAGAGATGATGCAGCAGGCATAGAGGTTTAATTCCCATTTCATTCTCTGCTGAGTAAACCATTAGTTAACAGATCTACCTGTGGAATTACACAGTTGTCATTTCAGTGTAACAGCAGACTCTGAGACAGGCATGGGTATTTTAGCAGTAATTACCTGCAGCATTAATGTGGAGTTCACAGGCACTATATACCCTTCAGGATGAATTTATCATTTGTGTGTGGGGAAAAAACCATGTTTGACTCCCAGAAATAGAGACAACAGGAGCCCATATTTAGGAAATGGAATTGTAGTCAACTGATTATTTTACTCTGCCTGTCCTTGAAAACTCTGATGGGCTCCACAGCAGGATTTGCCCAGTAGTCACGACTTGGATTGTCCTAACCAGTCAATCACAGTTTTCAAATCTATGTGGGCTGAGAAACAAATGCAGGTGACCAGGTAGCCAAAGCACTGGGCTGACCATCAGAAGACCTGGCTGTTACAATTTTACTTAAGCCTAGGTCTGCCACTGCTTTTGCAAGTGCCTTTGGGCAAGTCATTTCTTCCCAGCTTCCCATTTATCATCAGAATACTACGAATACTGCTACCCTCCTTGGGAATGCTCATTGGACATATGGGTGTGAAGCCCTCATTCTCGGTGAGGTATTGTTAGCTATAATCCGCCTGTGCCTTTGCCGATTCGCTAACAGTAAAAATTGTGAAAGTGTGTAAATTCCTAAAAACTGCTATTGCAGTCCTTGCATGAAAGGGAAAATAAAGACATGATACCTCATTCACCATTGCTATTGCTGCTGGATCTACTCATTCCAGGTCACCTGGCAGCTCAGATGGGACACTGTCAGGAGAGGACTCACAATTAGCATTTTTGGCAGGCTATCTAGAACAAATACTAACATTTATTCCATTCTAATACTTGCTGATATTCCACCCTGTGTGATAGCTAGCATAAGTTAGAGGGCTCAGACAAAAGGCGCCTCATTTGGCATGAACGCTGCCACAGTGGGATGTTTTTAATCACTTTGGGGCAGCAGTGAGTTGGTGTAGGTTCAGCAGTATACATGCCTCAGCCTTGATGGTTTTGACCTATGAGGAGCTGCCCTAAAGTCAAGTTTGCTGTCTTGTGAAACCTCATCCTTCATTGAAATCAGGTGCCTCAGCTCCATCAGAAACCTCAGGCAAAGTGATGTCCTTTTAACATCATTTCCTCTGAGTGACCAGTGCTAATTAATGCTGTTTACTTTACACATACATTTCACATATTTGTCATTCACCAAAAACTGCTGCCCAGCATTGTGACAGTGCTGGAGGCTACACATCCATTTACTACACATCCTTTGACAAGGGATCTCCAACAGGCAGGGACAAGATGGTGCTCTTCAGGGGCTGGTGCATGCACAGATAAACTGGCATGTTGATAAACTGGCCAGCTGTATTCCTGCAGTAACTCCTCAGTATGTCAGCACTTTGGTCACCAACACAACTTTGCTTTTGAAATGTTGCAGCCAGTGCACATATATTTCTGTTTTCAAAATAGCAAACATCACTTTCACTTTCAGAAGGCATCACAATTATCCTTTCTTCAAAAAGTAAACTTGTGGCATTTTTCATAGGTTTGCTACTTTTCACAAACTGCTGCTCTCTGCATAAAAGGGCAGCGTGAGGGAATGGGACTGAGATAAGACCTCTCTCCCACTCAAACTGTGGATTTCTTTCTGTTTTTTTCTAATCTCACTTGCTCAGATAAGCACACACATAGCTACCTTCAAACAGAAAGGATGTATTATTGCAAAGTTATAAAAGAGTATTATAAGACTATGTTTTAAAAAACTCCACCCTATTAAACTGAGTGAAATTCATCCTAGTGCCATATGCCCACAAAAGTAGCTGAACCACGTATGTCGTATGTAGGCTCCTTTTTTGAAAGCATTGGCATGCTATCTTACAGATAGATCTCCCTCTCTTTCTCACCCAAGGAAAGCTTTTCCAGAGTGGAATAAATACTGCAATAGATATCAGCTAATTTCTTTATCCTTGTGATGCTACTACAAAACTATGTTCATATCCTGATCCCATCCAGTATTGCTTTTACAGATGCTACCTATCCAGAACTAGTTGTATGGATGTGATTTAGATGAAGCATCAATCTCAGCTGTGACCAGTAAAGAGGGGGACTCATGCTCCGGTCTCCCCAGTGCACTCAGCTTTGCTTCTGCTTCTCCCTGCAAACCCTTGATGTTAGTGCAGCAGAGTGACCAGCAGCCCCTTGCACCACATGCACTTGCTCTCATCAGTGCTCTGCCTTCAGTGCAGAAAGGGTAATGACACCTCCCATGAAAGAGCTTTCTCCAGCTCCTCCTGCTGCTGCCAGTGAAGGTCTAACCCATTACCTTGTTTCCTCAGTCATTGCTGCTTTCATAAACATGGTGGGTTGCCACTTCACTGCCTTTTGTCATCTTTTAAAAAAATAAACTTTACTGTCACAAAACCAGAAAAAAAGTTTTTTATTTACAACATTCATGAACAAAAAGGTTTTTTTTTACGTAGATGACATCTCAAAAATAATGCAACACCAAAAACTGGATAGCCAAGTAGGCAAGGGACATCCTGACTGCACTGGCTGCTTCGCAACTCCCATGTCTCCCCTTCAAACCCAAGGGAACAGCCTGCTGAGGTTTTACTCCTGGGAAAATCCCTGAAGCTGACCTAAGGCCCAGGAGTCCAGGACCGTTTTCTCCCCATTTCTTACCTTGCCAGAAGTTAAGGCATACCAATAAGTACACTGGCAATTTTCCTTACTTTACAGATGAGGCATGGGAGAGCCTTTAGGTCTGGTAAAAGCGAAGGTAGTTTTGAGATACACATTGAAGCAGCTTCAAGAGATCTTTGGTCTCCACACTAAACTCCTAGTGGCTGGTTCCTACTGGAGCCCCATACAACAAAATGGTGGAGACCTCAACACTGAATTCAATGGACATATGTCTAGGAGCAGGCTCACGTAGGGCGCAGAGGCACTTACCTCTGCCAGCAATTTGATGTAAGGCAGATTCAGAAAGAGTGAGAGGTGGTCTCTGCAGCACCTTCATATCACCAGTGACCAGGAGCATGTCCCATCCATTCTGCCTATAGGTGCAGTGGCACAGCCTCTGGGTTTACTTTCATTGATAAGAGATGGGAACAGCCTCGGATCATACATTTCTTCAGAGTCTTCCATCAGGATGTGTCCTCCACATCTAAGTTTTCACAGGGAGGGTGTTAAATCTTCCTGTGACAACAACTGGCACACTGAGTACCCTTCCCATAGAGAGCAGCAGATTTTGTGTCCTCAGCATGATTATCTATCTGGCTAGGTCAATGGAGACAGACTGGCCAAATGCGGCAGGGGAAGGTACAAAAAGAACGAGCAGATAAGGAACTTTTGGTTGCTGAACTGATGCTCCTAAGGGACTCCACATAAGGCAATGAAGTTACCACAGCACAGAAGATTTTGTTTGCTTCTTCCTGACGGATACATCCATTAAAGAGTGACAGGGAATCTGGTCACCATCTTTCATAGGAAAATAATTGATAATTAGGACATTAATTCCTCAAAGCAACTTTGAAAGCCTCAACTAAGATGTCTGAGATGATTTCTGTCTAAGAACTGATCGTGTAGAAAAAGCTCGGGGACTGTAGAGCTTTGCAAGTCCCCCTGATGTCAGTGAGAGTTCTGCACTTACCACTAGACCTGAGATTTCACTGTTTGTAAAATGGATTTAAGTGAATAAAAACAGTATATAGAGTATTAACTGATCATTTAGAAAATCATAGTAAGTGTTGCTCATCAGTGTGCATTAACTATAATAATTATAACTACCCTGATGGTAAAATAAGAGAACATGTACGTAATTTGCCAACTAATTTCCCCCTTGCACATGCAATTAAAAATCACTTAAAGGCTACTACAATAGTAACAAATATCTAGCCAACAAATGTCAAAGGCTATAGTCTTATCACATTAGTTTTGGAAACCTTTTACATAACTTGCATAATTTAAATATTTACAAAATATAAACTTTCTTGTCTTATCAAAAATAGGTCTTTGCACATTTAAACAACAGAAATCCTTTCACATGATGCTTTTTAAACCTGGCATTAAGACACTGCATAAAAATAAACAACCTTTCACAGCTGTAAAATGAAGCTGAGACAACATATGGAAGTGGAGAAAATGTTATCAATGACAGTTTAAGTAGTTTAGTGGTGTGAGTCAATCCGTACATTGTGCATTGAACTTATTTAGGGTGCAAACTAATGAGAAGCTCAAGCATCAGGTCCTATAAGAGAAAGTAATGCTTAGAAAACCATTTCACTTTATAGCAGATTTCTTTGGGATGAATCTCACACAGTTATTTGTGAAGATGACGGTGAACCACCAGCAAGAGGGTTGAACATGGCAGGTTATTGCATACAGTCCAACAGTGGGCAGTGACCGACTGACTCGCAAATGGCGTGTTCAGATACTGAGGAAACGCCTGCAAAGGATTTTATTTCCTTTAAATCCCAAACTGCATATCTGGCCATCCTCAGACCTGTCCTTTGTCCATTTGAAAGACCACCTATGAAAGATCTCAAGGCACACCATCCATTTTCCTCAAGCTGTGCTCTAGCCCCTCTACTCTGGACACAGCTTGCTCCATGCTGGTGGACTGTCCGCCCCTGCACAGAGAGTGCCTGCCTCTTGGCAGTCATGCATGTTTCCCAATGCCAGATGGTTTCCTGCATATTATGCAGAAGGCAGCTTTCTGAACAGTTGCGAAGCAAAGGTTTTATGGTCAACAGCAGACCATTTCCCCTATCTTTGCATTTCTCTCTAAAGCCTGCAGAAATGAACCATCTGGTGCATCCATCTAGCCCCCGTTTTAAAAATACAGACATAAGGATTATATCTAATGTCGATATCTTACATACACATGTATCTTACACACCCTCCTACTCTTCAGTCTCTGACTAACGAGATCTTGAGTTTTCTCCACTGTACCTACCAACTTACATGGATCTTCAGGACATTGTGGCTGTTAAAGACTTGGAAAGTTCAGTGTCTGTCCCTGCTTATGGAGTTACATGTTCAAATGTATCATCAGGAGTCCTTTTATGTTGTTTTAGCTGTACCTGTGTGCAGGTTGCTGTTCTCTTGGTTGCTCTGCATATACCAAATGCTTGAGCTACCCATTGTTTGGTAATACCCATTCCCCCTGAGGCTGATCCTCCTGCAATTCCACATGGCAAGAGTAATTGCTGCCTGTGCGGCAGTTGTGTGTACCAAACAGTGCAGGATGGTTGGTGTGTTCTCTGCACTTATTTGCAGGTGTGTACATCGGTCATGGTCTCGCATCTCCGGCAGCGCACGTAGCAGCACCACACAAACTTGCACTCACACCTCTCCACGTGCCTGACAACATGGGTGTTGTACCCACGCCCGCAGCAGAGGAGGTTGCAGCCCTCAGGTCCCTCTGAGGTGCGGTTACATTCCCTTCCCTGAGTTCCAGGGATCCCCAGTTTTTGGTCTTCGACACAATAGTTGGGTGATTTGTTCACATACAGCAGGTCTTCTTTCCCAATTGGTATTTTTCGTTGGCTTTTCTCTTTCCTGCGTAGCTTTTTTTTCAGTCTGTCTGATATTTGTATGCTGTTTTCATACTTATCCTTTAAAAAACGGCCAATCTTTTCAAAGGAGGACATTGTTTTCCAACAAGTTTTCACAGCACAGGACCCAGAAACACCATGACAACGGCAATCCACTGACATCAGCTTTGCTACAGCCTGAAAGCATAACAGAGAACGACATTTGGATGTGGTCCTTTGTTCATTGGGAATACTGCCTGACACCAACAACACAGAGGTCTCAAAGTATTACAGCTGCCATTGCCACTTCAGTGATGGAGAAGCCAGAGCACAGGAGGATCCATGTTAGAAATCAGGTTTCCAACTCCAAAACCCCACTATGAGAAGCCTGATCTTCTGAAGTGATCTACATTTGCACTTTGCAATGGCAATTACATAGCAATATCAAATCATAATAATAAAAGCTTGTATTTCTGGTTGGCTATTCATTCTGGAGTCTCCTAAATACCTGAAGCGACACGTTCTGTGTCACTCCTCCCACTGCTGGAATGCAAACAGCCCTTATGGGGAACAGTAGGAGGGGGAGCAAGATAGAGCAGGTAATGGCACTGTTCCTATGCTGGAAAACATTTACTGGGCAGGTCTATGCCATCATTTAAGGGTGCCTTGCTGCTACCATCAAGATCACTAAACATTCACAACACAGTATGCAACTAAGACCAGGGGAATGGCTTGAGGTTGCACAAGTGTGTGACCAGTGTGGCTCAGCATCCAAAGCAGTGCAGCATACAGGCTGCAGGCTCCTCAGGGCAGACCTGTGTTGGAATAGCAGGAGAATGCCCACATATCTGAGCTTCATAGGAAGTCTATCAAAGGAGCCACTATAGTGCAGCAGAGGTGTCCTGCACTTCGTATTCTGGAGTAAACCTCAGATGCTTCTCACTTACAGGATAAAGTTCTGATCTTCTAATATAAGCATACTAGTACTATCATGGGTTTCTAATGTTTCCAGTTGAATAATGGCTCTATTTAACACCATTTGATATTCATGCTACTATCATAATAGCAGTCCTAATATCATAAGTAGTCAATAGTGGTCATAATATCATAGCATCATAATACTACTATTCATTCATACTACTTTCGTAACTTCCAGTGTTTTAGCAAGATTTCCACAGTTATTACCAACATTAAAATACCCTGACATGGGCTATTTTTCTATGGCCAAGGAAAATTAAACACGGGGCTGAACAGTAACTGAGAATCTGCAGCCTGAGTTAATCTTTTGCAACACACAAGAATTTTGGCTCAGTTTACAGAAGACCCAGCCTCAAAGAACTGGAATCTGTAAACAAGCAGTATCTTTCTTTATCTGGGACTGCAACTCGAATAGTCAGCAGACAATCAGTATACTTCCTTCTAGAATATCTAATAGTCGTAACATTATTCAATTAGGCTTGTGACACGTCTCATATTAGAGCTTATAAAAGTGCACAGAAAAATTGTTACTTGCACAGATACAGCACAAGGACAAGGTATCATAATTTTTGCTTTGTTTTACCTTTCCATTAACATACTCTCTGGAGCCATCCTATAGGCTCATATGAGCCGGTTAATGGTGTGGAAAGCCCATGTTACCATCTTCCATTTTACTGACATTTCCACCTCTCCCACCCCCACCCCCAATATTTAATCTCCACAATCGAGGCAATTGGGAAATATAACAGAAAGTGTGAATTTTAATTTAACTTACACAATTTTATCTTGAATCTCTTCATGCAGCAAGGCGAATGCAGATTAAAATTATTCTTCTGTGGAGGAGCAAGTATTTCCCAAAAAATGGGGAAGACACCATCCCCCTCCCCCCCAACTTCATGATGTTTATTAAATTTCACCCTAAACTTTCACTTACCCACAGTCCCCACAAACATTAACTGAGATCAATCTCTGTCTTTGCCAAACTCCTAGGGAAGGAAAAAAGCAGAAGACGAATCTACCTAAGACCCTCCTCTGTTTTCACCTGAGAAAGTAGTTTCATTTGCCTGTTCCTAAGTCTTGATTCGCAGTGAGATCAGAGCCCTGAAATCCTACCGAATTCTACTGACCTTATTCAGGACCAGAAATAAACTCAAGCCAGGCTGCTTGTTTGTAGCTCAGGCAGCACAAATGCAAAAGTTTCAGAGCTAGTCAAGGCATGGAGCAGACAAAATGAGCAGTTTCTATCCTGTGTGTTACATTGGCACTTTTCATCCTGGGGAATGTGGTCTCTGAAGTTTGGGATGAGTCCAATGTTGTTAAATACATTGATTTCAGTGGGAGCTGAGGCCTCCTGACACGTTCTGCCTCAAAGATATTGACACAAGCCCAAGTTGTATTTGCATATAACTCTACAAATGTTATTAAAAATGCACATGACCAAAGTGCTTAGAGTCACATCTTTCTTTGGTGAGTGATCAGGACCTATTTGTTGTAGAGATTACTACAGAAGCCAAACAAGGCATTCAAAGAACCATTATCAACAAAGAACAGGTGTATGCTCTGACTTAGAATAGCCATTAGCCTTTGCAAAATCAACCTGGTGAAGTGATACACCAGTACAGGAGATATTTCGATATGTTGTAGATTGCTTTTGGGATTGGAGATTTTTCCCTATCCTGGAAAAAACATAAGAACATTTCAAAAAGCAGATCCTCACCTCAGAGCACACACAGATGGCAAATCAACTGGCTGTAATACTTTTAGATATCTATCTTCTCTCCTTCTCAGGCTAGTTTCTGTTTAATAGACAGACTTGACCTTGTGCTTGTATCTCAAGTATCTATCAATAATCTCAAGAATATATCAATAAGGAAATCATTGGGTGGTCAGAATATGCATCATTAAGACTGACCGTGACTGAGGCAAACAAGAATTTGAGATCCAAGGATAGAAGGTCTTTCTTTGTTAGAACATACATAATCTAATAAAATGTCAAGGAAAAGAGAAACATGATATCAAAAGATAAGTTTTATCCATGATGTAAAACCAGAAGGGATTTAATAGTATTTTCCAATTTCTAACACTTAGTTATTTATATAAAGGCGACTAACTAGGACCTCTGAGTAGTCTGAAATCACATTGTACTATAGGATTTATAAGGTTACAGTTGTAATCCTTGCTTTCGCTGCAGTATGACAAGATTCTAATTAGAGAAGAAACAACAGGGGAAGAGTATACAGTCTGGTTTGAGGAAAGAAGTGCAATTCAAGTCTGATAGAATCAGGCATAGTAAAATATGGATGAGGCAGAAAGATCCAGAAATTGTCTGGGAAGCACTGGACGTGTCTGCTAGGTGCTGAGGGCGAGTTACTTCCACTTAGGCAAGTAGCCCAGCAGTTTATAAACAGGAGCAGAAACTGATTTTGGAGTCTCAGGTTGATATCAAAATACACCATTAAAAATACAGCATATATTAGCAATGATGGGTGATCAGATGAATGCTTTGATGCATTCTGTTTCAGAATGACTTCATTAGGGACTGTAGTGAGAGGACAAGGGGTAACGGGTTTAAACTTAAACAGGGGAAGTTTAGATTGGATATAAGGAAGGAACTCTTTACTGCAAGGGTGGTGAGGCACTGGAATGGGTTGCCCAGGGAAGTTGTGAATGCTCCATCGCTGGCGGTGTTCAAGGCCAGGTTGGACAGAGGTGACATGGTTTAGTGGGAGGTGTCCCTGCCCATGTCAGGGGGGTTGGAACTAGATGATCTTAAGGTCCTTTTCAACCCTATCTTAAGGTCCTTTCCAACCCTAACTATTCTATGATTCTGTGGTGTCATCAGAATTGTTCATGACCCCAGCCTGTTGCTTGCCAGCTGCTAGGATAGGCAAGTTTTCTGCTTGGACTCCAACATATTTTGGGTTGTCTCTACTGCCAGCACAGGGAGCTAATATCTTGCTTTGACTGATGACAAAACATGTCACTGGATCTCAGGCTGCCATGAAAGCTTTGATGAGAAAACCCCTATAGTTGAACATCTAGCAAAATTCAGGTACTAGGTATCTTCTCTTGCTATTTTCTTGCAAGCAAACCTAAGACAGTGCCTATAGGGTCAGGCAGCCTTCTGGTGGGACATGGCTGAACATACACCTGTGTCTCAGCAGTGCATAGTTACAGTGATGCACAGTTACTGGGGTGCACACAATTAAGACTGACTCCACAAACAGTGCTCAGTGTCAGACCTTTAGATTGACATGATAAATCTTTCCAGTTATTTATGAAATTGTGAGAGGATTCTCCCTAAGGAACAGAATTACATCGAGAACTTCAAAGGAGCACTGTTACTCACAGAAACATGGTGGATAGCTGTGTCCTGTGCAAGATGGGACAGGTTTTTGGTTTTCTTGGGCGGATCATGAAATCGACTGCTTGTGAGAAATGACCAGTGTGGAACTGCGATTGGTCTGCAGTGAAGAAGGGTCACTGGAATTACAGTTTGTATACCCCTTAATGCCAATTAATGCTTAGTATCTCCAAGCTAAGCTCTCTGTTTGTAGGCAGTATACTCAGCTGTGAGACAGGGGCTGCTAGCACTTGTTTTGCAATGGAAGGCGATGCCTATAATCAAACAGCCTAATTTAACCCACTGGTAGAACTAATAGGACTATTCATGAAGACAAGCACGTCTTGCTAGAGTTACAGCACTTAAGAACGATTGCAGACCTCTGGTAGGTCTGTTACCAGCCCACAAGTATGAGTAAAATTCTCTGATGAGCCAAGCTATGTCTGTGAGAACACAAGCCCTGCAGATCAAATAGATTTTCACAACTGAAAACTAAGCAGAATTCTTCCATCAGTAAAAAAATACTACTACAGTAACAGTCAAACCATAGTGCCTGACTCACCTTTATACCTCTATTTAAGGAGCAGAGTTGCCCAACTCACATATGCACATCAAAGTACACTGAACATTGCAGTGCTAAAAGATGAACATCTATCTTGTGGCAGAATAACAACTGAACCTTCTGAGGTTCGGGTTAGCATCCTAAACAGTGGATAACTCAGTAAAAGGATCCTTACTGGTTTAAAGTTTATATATTTGGGATTTAACTAAGAGATGTAGAAATAGCATTTTGTACAGAAAAGAGAAAGTAACAAGAGAATTCTTCACGTACCAGTTTCATTAGTAACTCCAAATAAACACGGAAGTATTTTGCCTGGAAGACTGCTCTTGCAAGACACAGAACCAGGAACATGACAGTATTTAATACAAAAGGTCATAAGGTACCAAAATATATTGCAAAACATCCTCCTTGTAAGCTCCCAAACATGAAGGTCAGCATTTTCCAACATATCCTAGTTAAGGATTTTGGAACTACAGAAGAGTTCTCTAAACTTACTTCAGCTGATATTGCTGTTAGAAATTCCAAGTACCAGCAATAAACATTCCCTTTCACTCTGGACAGCAGTCAAAAATATTTGCTTTATCCTACAGTTTGCCATTAAGTTACAAAATATTTATGCACAGAAGCTGACTAAGTACTCTGTGCATTTTCTTCCAAGGTAACAAACGAAAAATACACCATTGGTGCAAAATCAGTGAAATAAGTGTCTTCTGGCCTTTCAGGCTTGCAGGAGGCTCTGGGTTAACTATAGAATCATAGAATAGTTAGAGTTGGAAAAGACCTTCAGATCATTAAGTTCCAACCCACCTGCCATGAGCAGGGATGCCTCAAACTAGACCATGTCACCCAAGGCTCTGTCCAACTGAACACTGCCAGGGATGGAGGGTTTATCACTTCTTTGGGCAACCTGTTCCAGTGCCCCACCACCCTCACAGTAAAGAACTTCTTCCTTTTATCTAACCTGAACTTCCCCTGTTAAAGTTTAGACCCATTCCCCCTTGTCCTATTACAACAGTCCCTGATGAAGGGTCCCTCTCTGGCATCTCTGTAAGCCCCCTTCAGGTACTGGAAGACTGCTATGAGGTCTCCACGCAACCTATCTCTCTCTACAAATGTGATTAATTATCCTTTGCTCTTTCCCTAAAGAATAACCACTTAATCTTCTGCCTCTTATCAATATTCTCTACAACACAGTACCAACCATCTTTCCTTGGAAATGATTTAGCTGATTGACATCAAATTAGACTCACAGTAACTGTTCTCAGTTTATTTAGGTTCAGAGTTTGCTTCTTGTATTTCAGTCTTAAAAAAGGGCCTATGTCCCTGACAGCTTGTCTGGGTTTCCAACTTAATTAAATTAAATAACATATAACTTTGTAAACTGTAAAAATTAGTTTAAATTAAAATATTTTGCAACAATATCACCGTGGCTCTTCCCTATCTATGGCAGACAGAACATTTATTTTCAGTAAAACCCACTGATGCTGCTTTTGGCTACAGGAAATCACTGAGTTACAATGGAGTCCATCAATGCATGTAGTCAAAACCAGAAGGTGTCTTTTCTTTTCTTTCATTACAGCTGTGTCACTGAGCAGAACAGATTTAAAATATTATGGGGCCAGAGACACCCATTAAACATGAAGTAAAAAACTCCAAGGTAAAGCAGAGAAAGTGATTTTAAAGCAAGAACTAGAATCCAAGTCTCTGCTATTCCAGATGTAAGCCCCAAGCACTAGTTTAGAGTCTCACACCATACTGTCTGTTTCTGCTCCCATTTATGACCGTTTGCAGAACAGGACAGGAGGACCCAGTGTCACAGACATACACACACGTTTCCTCTGCAACCATGGATTTGAAGTCCTTTGAGCTGAAGAAGACCTATCTGAAGCCAGCCTCCTCTCACTTCTCTGATAAGTGCCCTACCCAATGGGCTGCTTTAAAACAGAGACATCATTTCCATCCAACTTTTTAAAAGAAAAGGTTAACTCTTGATTTCTTCTGAATGATTTTAAATTTCTACTCTCAGGCACAGACCAGAGACTGTGGATGGGGAATGATGCCTCATGTCCGGTCTGCCTGCTCATTCAGTATTAAATTAAATACTCAATTAAAAACACAGGCCATGGTAATAGTGGATTAATCAATGAGAAAGCTCCTAATGTATTATGCTGATAACATTTTAAGCTTGTTACAGAATATCAAATATCTGCTTAAGACAACTCTGATTAGCACTCTGGATGTAATTCTTACTTTGAGAATTTAACTTGTGGAGTTTAGTTAGCTGGTTAAAACCAGCTCTGATTCCAACTTTGTACATGTTCTCATTGGTGACTTTAGTGCTATTCTTGCTACTGGCCACATTTGTACCTGCAGTCAGTGACAAACCTTGTTTGATTGATGGCATTTTGTCAATGAAGGTGAACAAGGAATTGCTGCCATTTCTGAACAGTGGCACATACCTGCCTCCCGGCCTCGTTGTTGTGCAGGTTCATCGCCACCAGCCCGCTCCTGCCCGTTACGTTTTTAATGGGCATGTCCAGGAACTTTCTGCTGAATGACATTCCATAGTGGATGTCATCAGAGCAGCCGCCCCAATGCCAGCCCTCGCTGGCTGAGCCGCCGTGCCGCAGGTTCGTGTCACAGGAGCACTCGGTCATGTTTCCTGCGCTGCATGACCGCGTCACCGAATGCACGAGGCCTGCCGATGTCACTGCTGATATGAACGCGGACTCCTTCGTGCCTACAAAGCAAGGTGCAGGTATGTTATTTCATCACTCCCTCTGATTACCTCCATAGCAGAGCTCTAGAAAGCCATTTTGCAAGCCAGACTGTTATTAAAAGGGAACAGTTACAAGCTTAAATCCATCACAGCTTGGTCTGTAGAGTTAACTTCTTTAAAGCAGTGGATATTCAAATCCAGAAGGGACTTCAAGGCCTTTTCGTATGACCGCATTATTAATGGTGCTGTTTCTGGCTGCTTGCACCATGCAATTTTTGGTAACTCTTTTCTAAATCTGGTTGGGAATTTTATTTGCCACAGAAACTTTCAAGCCAGTTGGCTTTTAAAAATACTAATAAAAAAAATCAAACCCCAAACAAACCATACCCCAACCCCTTTACTCTCCAAACTGCTTTTCACTATTCACTTTCATTTGAAGAAGAAAAGGTTAGTTCAGATCTCAGAGGAGGAACTTGAAGCTGTCACAATCCTAGGTTACTTTGGTATAGGGCCAGAACTTACCTCATGCTAAGTTTAGTAAATATTGAGGTTGTTCTAATTCACAAAGGTTGCAAACAGCACCAAGAACCTTAAACAAGGCAGAAATCAGAATGGCACAAGGATAATTGGGCCATGTGCTTTTCCTAGAATAAGCTGCTCATAGGAAAGACAGCAGTTTAAAAAGCCTTTAACTGTTAGGCTATATCTCTGAAGAATCATGGAGGGACCTGCCTGAGCCTCTTAAGCTCTGAGACATCTGACATACTGTAGCACAGCCCTGTAAGTGTGTTAAGCAAGATGCATACTCTCTAAGCAAACTGAAAATCAATGACTGGCCATTAACTGTAACTGAAATTTCACTGTACTAATTTTCACTGCTGTAAAAACAATGCGTTATTTCCAGTCTCTCAAGTTTCTGCTCACAGGCCAAAAAGTTCCTGTTTGTTTCTCCTGTTCATATTAATCGGTGGTGCTGGCAACCTCATAAAATGCTTCCACAGGACATACTAGTGAAGCTTTGTGGGTTAGTAGTGCTGCTTATTTATGAGTCTGCAGGAATAGTCCTTCCCACTGTACAGAAGGACTGACATACAGCATGTATGACTACATGTAGTAGGGTAAACTGTTCCCTGCTTTTCTTTTGTTTATTTTCTTTACCTTTTTGGAATATGCATCATTTTTTATTGCACATTTACATTTTTGTGGTTCATGTTTGTTTTTTTCCATGGTTGTAGTATAAAGTGAAGACTGCACAAACACAAAATGAAGTAGTAAAATAGTTCAGTTCGCATCAATGCCTGCACCAAAATCATCGAACAGAGTGCTCAAAACAAACTTTCAGGATCAAGACCTGCCATCTGATACAAACAAAGCGTCCCAATTTCAGCCTAAATTTCAGCAATTCCGTCATTAGTTCAAGTGCTTTCAAGCAGCTCTGGTCTTGCTGCACTGAGCAATACCACCTAATTGAGCACATTTTAAAGTAATTCATATCGCATACAGTACTGTGAGCAGATTTTTACCTGCAATGAAGTGAACTTTTCGAAATACTATGTGTCATTACCCCACTCATTGAGTAATTACGACGTAAGGGGATAAAGCCGACATCAGTCTAAGAATAACAACATTTCAACACAGTTTAGATCTAGTTAAAGGCACTGTCATCCGCGGACCTGTTAAGCACAATTACCATAAGAAACAACGATTCTGGAAATGCGATGGTAGGCTGTGTCTGCCCCCTGCGCTCCGTGTACCTGTGTCAGGTTCCCGGGGCGGATGCGGCAACCTCCCGCTACCACACCCGGTCCCTGCGCCCTCCCCGCCTGAGCCCGGTCCCCCGCCGGCATCTGCGGCCCCGCGGCCCCGGCGGGGCAGACACTCACCGCTGCTGAGCTGGTGCCCGAAGGTGGCAGCGGTGGCCGCGGGTCCTCGGCGGGCGCTGGGCGGCGGACGGCAGTCCCAGCGCTCGTGTCGGAACTGGCTGCGGCACTCCTGGAGGCCCAGGCGCGCTCCCTCCCGGATGGCGGGCACCAGCTCCGGCTTCTGCTTGCACAGCTCCTGCTGCCGGCGGCTCAGCGGCGGGCTGAAGCAGCCCGGCTTCTCTGGCCCGCCGGCGGCGGCGATGCCCAACCACCTGCAGAAGCAGCCCCCTCGTCAGCTTCGGGCCCCGAGGGTACGGACGGGTGCCGCGCAGCCACCCCATCCCGCGCCCAGCTACTCACATCCAGGTGCCACCGGCAGCGGCAGGGCAGAGGGAGATCAGCATCGCTGCCCGCAGCAGCCGCGGTCCGAGGGCTGCCCCGCGCCCCATGACCGCCGCATCGAGCCCCGCCGCGCTGCCGCTGCGCGCCGCCGGCACCCCGGGCAGCAGGGACCGAGCAGGACCGTTGCCGGTGGAGCACACCTACTCGGCGCTCTCCTCCTCGGGGGGCAGGCGGCAGCCGTCGGGGTAAGCCCGGGCCGTCGGAGGGCCGTGCCGGGGAGGACGGGCTAGAGGGGACGGCAGCAGGAGGGAAAGCATTGGGAGCTCCTGATCCCTTCAAGGTGAGAAAGTTGGGTTCGATATTTTCCCCTGCTCTGCCTCCCCCGAACGCGCATTGGCCGCCCGGGACCGGGGCGGTCCGGGGCGGGGCGCGGAGGAGCTCAGGGGCTCTGCGGCGCACCGCTGTGCCCTGCCGGGCCCGGTGCCGCTGTTCGCCGGCCCCTCTGCGGGGCTGCCCCTTCCCTCGGGGAAGCGCTGCGAGAGGCTGGGAAGGGATGGCGGATGGCCGGTGCGGCAGAGCGGGGCTGCGGGCGGGGGAACCGGTACGTCTGCAGTGATTTCATCACATTTCTGCAGAAGAGAAGGCACAAATGCTGATGTTGATAAATCATAACATCCACTACACTTTTAATTCAAATTTTCTAATGCTTTAGCAGTATTAACTGCCTGGCTCCACAGTCAGCATCAGTAGCCATTAGGACAGAATTTGTCCACTCCTGTTAATTTCAGTGAGACACTTCTACTGCCTCAATAATAGTTGGTTACTCATTTTACACATTAACAGCCAATGAGTCAGCTCGCACCTGATGAAGAGCTGATGTTGGCACTCTGGACTTTAAAGTCCAATTTGATCATGCTATATTGCTGCTTCCTTCTGTGTAAGTGAAATACCTGTGCTAAACAGAATCTGGATGAGACAGCAGCTCTGTGAAGACTCTGGTTTAACACAGAACACAGTTGTAAATCAGCTAAAATAGCTCTTGTTGACTGACAACATCTCCAAGCGAAGAGCACGACAAATCATCTCAAATGGTAGATGTACATTTTTAAGAGTACAACGTATTGAGAAATAACCACATAAATGTGATGTTTCCCCTTACTTTTTCCCAGTGGATGTGCTGAGATATTTTAAGAGCACAGGCTGGGGTACATTTAGATCAAATTTAGACAAATTATGTCTCCTTCCTACTCTATGCTCATTTGCCTGCTCTTAAAAGGGTCTCCAAAAGCATCACCAGTTCTGGCCAGATGCCACATCACCCCATGAGCTATTTAAACCTTTGGATATGGCTTGGGTTCTCTGTTCTGAATTTTAGTCTGGAGAGCATCTGCTTGTGGTTGCAGAGGAACTTAGTTCCGAGTGAGGAAAATGGATGGAGGATGACATTGGAACACAGGGAACCGGCTATGAAACAGGCCTGGACCAGCCAAAACTGTGTGGGCTGTGTCAGAGAATTATCTAATTATTCCAGGACACATGGTTCATTTTATCCTCACTGCTGCTTCCTGGCTCCACCTACCAAAGTTAATTCAAAGCCCTGGTCTAGCAGCTAGAGTGTATTTCTCATGTGCTTCTTGATCCGCTATATGCATTTATCAACCACTCTGAAATGGCTCATTTTCCTGTCAGTTCTTTTTTTTAACATGGGTCACTGTGATTTGGGGTTTTGTTTGCTTGCTTGCTTAGGATTTTTGTATTGTTGGTTGTTAAGTTTCATTTTAATTAATATGGAGCTTTTGGTATTAATTTCTTATGTGGGTTTTTTGTTGTTGTTGTTGTTGTTGTTGTTGTTTTTTCTCTAGAAGCGGCAGAATCTTCTATGAAATAGCAGTGTAAGATTTAAATTAGAAAAATATTGATTAAAAATAATCTAGTCCCATTTGTAGCATATTTTATATATAAAACCATAAACAAATTACTTCTCTGTTGTGTTTCCGTATGCTGTGACCTGATTTTGTCTGCATGTTTTAGGTACAGAAACCATGAAGTTTTTAGGAAAACTTTTCGGTCGTATACACTTGTAGAAAGTTAAACAGTTGCAATTTGGAGATCTGGTGCTAAAAAAAATCCCAGTGTAAACTGTAAGGAACTTCTTGAGATCATCCAATTCAATAGTTAGTGACTGGAAGCAAATCACATTTTCCCATGACTGTCTGACTTAAAGAAGTTTGTATTACTACATATCTGTGTCCTAGCCCCCATTTGCCTCTCTTCCCACTTCTTTCCCTTACAACCACTCCTCCATTACACACAGCCCCTGCATCTCCTCTCTGGCTGCTGCAGCCTGGTTGCCCATCAGATCCTGCAACCCTTGCCTTTCTCCTGCCTCTCAGCTTCCTGCCTGCCATTTACACCACCTCTCTTCTTAGTTCCCTCCAGCAATACTCCTCTCTCCGGGCAGAAGCAGCACATAGGGGAGTATTCCTATTAGACCAGAGCTATGTGTCTGCATATAGGTTAGTTTGCTACCAGGAAGGGAAGGGCAAACAAATCATTTTGCAAGTTTTGTACTTTGCAAACCTACAAAGGAGCACAATTTGGAAATATGTTGCTGATCTACTAAAACGTATTGAAATTTGCCAAATGTTTTTAAAGTCTGTAATTCTAATTCACAGGTGCTTCAGAGCCCTCTGTGCTGGAAAACTGTTCACTCCATGAGAGACAGAACAGAGGCGTGATGCAGAGACAACGAACCAGAATCCAAGCCAAGGTCAAGTACCAAGTCACAAAGATCAAAGTTTACTATAAATCAGGGAAGATAAATTAAATTTACTGCTTATCTTTCTCTGGCCAAGGTAGGGCTATCTGTGCCTATTCATTATAAAATGCCCATAATGTTCTATAATAAAAAGAAGACAATAAACTGTTGTTACAAGTAAAAAAGGATGGAAATGTGTCTAAGGTTAGTGGTATTTCCTGACTGGACATTTACTAATTTACTGATTTAGCAGTAAGTAAGCTGTAACTGATTTAATGTGATCTGGACAGAATCAGTTCCAGATATATATATATATATGTACACATGATTCACTGTTAGATAAGAAAAAATACTGTTGTACAGAATCTGTGGGAATAAGCAGATCACTTGAAAAATATCATGCTTCACAGATAGACCAATTATCTCTGAAAAGTTAGTGGCCAGCTCTCTCACTATAACCAAGGTCTACCATCTTATTTACTAGGTGCAAATACATAAAGTTAAATTCTCCTATACAAGTTGCCACCTTTGAATTTCCTTTACATTTTCTTTGCTCTCCTGGAACTTCTGATGCCCAGCAGAGACACAAAACCAACACTGCAGACTTAATTATCCCACTGATACATATGGGTCTACTACTGACCAACGTGGGCATTGTCGTACTGTATTAAAATATTCAGCAGAGGTAAACCTGCCATCCAAACAGAAATATCTCCCATATTCTCTAAATCAGATTATCCCTTCAGCTATGAAATCTATCACGTTTGGTGACCAAGCACATATTCTGTAGTGCGCTTTGAATTCAGTGTCTGGCTGCACAGTGTGATCCAGCAGTCCTGGGAGTCATGGATGTGATGAGTCTTTGCAGTGAAGAAACTGGAACAGTATTAGAAAAATAGTGGCATCCAAGCAGAGCTGTTGCACTATGAGGGCTGTGAGAGCTCTGTACCCTTAGCAAGAAGGGATATCAGGAGAGAGGTGCAGTGAGACCCCAAACTTCAGGCCAGGGGTCCTTACCCTCTTGGTTCAATGCCTCCTTACCTTGCAGCATTTCTAAAAGATGATGTCTCAACAGGTAAGTCTCAGGCCTTCAATAACGTCAGGCTGGTAGCAAGGGGAAGTTAGGAGGAAACCAGAGATGCCCCCTCCCCCATAAATAGTTCCCTGAGTCCCTCTGCATTTTGTCCAGAGGTTTTACATTATTTTTGCTATCAGTGCTATTTTTCATTTTGGTACTTGTAGCCTGAAAATGCACGTCTGTTGCTAATGTAGATCTGGCATGCTGAGTTCACAAGTGACAGGGACAGTAATTAAAGTGCATCTAGTAATGACATGATAGAAGATGAAGACCTCACAAACAGATCTCACAAACATGTAGTGATTCTAGAGCTACCCCTTAATATTATCTTTGTAATAACTGCACAACACAGTATACAGAACTGCATTTGTTATGTGCATGGATACATAGAAAATGGCAAAGTAGGACCTGAAAGGCAAGGAAAAAGCAGCTTCTCACAATTCCTTTCATCCTTACCAAGAAATCCAGAAGAAAGCTAGTGTGGCCTCCAGATAAGTGTTCTGAAGCCTGTAACTCCAGACAGTTGCTGAAGCAACTGCTGAGCAGATCTCCTGGCAATCTACATCTGTTGGTGATGTGCTGCTGGGAAGCTAGGGCTTAGGAAGAGGGGACTCAGTTTGATTTTGGAGTCTGCTGTTCCCTGTGGTCACAAATTTGGAGGCAGTGTCCTGGACCAACCAATATTCATGAGTACTTGAGATCTGCTTGTGTTTTTGGAGATCCTGGGAGTAGTTTCTTCTAAAGTGCTGCTGGCAAATTCTGTTCTCTGACACGGACAGTATAAATGTAGGTGTTTTCTAGACGTACTCTGGAGTTTTTACATATCAATTTTGGCCTACCAGGATTAAATAAATTGTTTCAATGGAATGCTGATAAGGCTTCAAAGCATAACTAAGAGGGGTGTGAATGATGTGAAACAAAAAATTTTAATTCTGATTTCACCCACATCATAATTACTACTAAAAATTAAAATGAATAGTAAAATTTGATAACAGTGCACCTTTATGCCACCAATTAGTTTCCCTGGTTGTTTTGAGGAGGACAAGAAATGCTTTAGGAGATATGCAAAATGAAACCTTTTGTTGACATAAAATTTGCTCCTTTTTTTAATACTTAAAGCAGTATTATTTAAGCTGTTAAGGGTTTTTCTTTTGTAGATAAAGTGTATGAGATTAGAGGAGGGTTGGTGATGTTGGATGGTGTAGCAGAGCTTCCGGAGGTAATTACGCAGTTTGATGAAAACAGTAACTCCAGTGTCTGGAAAAACCCAAGTGACCTCAGTGGAGAGGGGAAGTCTGGAAGTATTTCTCATTTAGTTTTTAAATCAGCCTCCTTTGAGGGCTTAACACCACTTCTTTGCTGTTCTAAGTGGAAGCTTTATACAGAAGTTCCTGGGATAAGCAGGATAAGATACTCTCTCTGTGTGAACACGTATGTGCGTACATGCACATAGGTTTTGTGCGCAGAAGCAGCATGCTCACAAGTAGTTTGCTGTATTTTAGGTATACAGCAGGTAGAGTAAGGAGGGGGAGCTGCTCCCCTAGGGGCAACTCAGTTCATATTCCTGCCCCAACTGCTAATTTCCTTAACACCTCACACACGTCTTATAACAATTCTTCCGTTGTATCTCATAATAGTGACATGTTTCTTGTGTACAGAATCCTGTGATGAGAGAACTGAGTTTCAGAGACAGATTTAATTTGTTGGTGTCAGGTGGCACATGATCATGAAACCCATGATTAGGACTTCAGTTTTTCCATTTCTAATGAGGTACTTAACCTTTGAATGAGGATAATAATGGAAACAAAAGAATCTACTCTGTAACTGTAGTAATGCAATGCTGGCACTCATTTTATTATATTCTCATCTTGACATGTACGTTGCCTAATCCATAAAGCATTTGGTCAAGTAATCAGACTACTTGTATCTATGTGGGCATTTACCTACAAGGGCAGTTTCAAAAAAATGAAGCTTAGGAAGAAATGGGAGTGAATGGTGTTGTGTTGGAAACACAGGATACCTGCATTCTCTTGCTACCTCAGTGTGGTGGTGAGAGGAAAGAATGAATGTCCTAATTCTTCAAGTTATATGACAACATTTAAAAAATCCCAAAATTTCACTCATTACCCACCCTTTCTCCCAATTTCAATGATCTTACCCATTTCAATACATTAATCTCATCTTTCCTTTAGACCCTTCGCATTCCTTGCTTCAAATCTTTCCGCACTTTTTGATCAATAAAAATAAAATAAAAATTAAAAAATCGTACAGTTACATTCTGGGCCAGAATGTAACCACTCCATGTAAAATTATATCTCTTCAGTGATAATGAGCACAGCAGATCTTCAAAATCAAGGTGCAAGAAACTCTCTAGTAAGAATGCAATCTGTTCCTTTGTAAAGATTCATTTTAATGGCAAATGGGTGCAGGTTGCATTGAACTAGAAGGTATTACATGGCTTCCAAAGTTTTGATTGGATTAGCTGATAAACATAAAATCCTTCCTTGAGTCTTACTTAATCTTGCTAAATCAGTGTTGCATGTTACCTGCTTCCTGAGCCACCCTCTATTTCCTTTCCTTAGCGATCCCCTCCTCTCTTTCTAACATGTTTTTTTTTTTTTGGCTGGGCCTGGCACTGGTGTATTTGAACCCACTTAAACCTCTCAGCACTCTTGTCACAGTCTTTCAGCTTTGGAGATCTTACCTGTGTATATCCCTGCAGCTGTGATATTTATCCACTGTTGCATAAGGCAGGGTGGTTGTGGTTTAAAATGTGTGTAGCCACAGGCAAGATGCCAAAGTCTACAGGGTTTAGTCTGTCCCCAACTAATTGAACTCTGCTAAAACTGGCCAGTTACCAAAGTAGCTGGGGTCTGACATCTCAACAAGCTTGTAAGAGCAAAGACTGAAATAATGAAAAAGTTACCTATGGGGATAAAAGGAAATAGTTTGGGTTGTTTGGGTATGGTTTCGGGGGTTTTTTTATGCCTTTCCTACAGGTAGTTTCTTATTGTCCTGGTAATTATTTATTTGAAAACCTACTTTGACTCTTGTCTTTTGAGATGTTTGAGGGATTCGACTGCTGTGAGAATCTTCAGCGACCACCAGTGAAAACGGGGTCAGTGTGTAGCCTGATCATCTACAAGTTCCCCCACTCAGATGAGCAGAGGGAAGTATCCCTTAGCATGGCACAGGCAATAGTAAACATGCCTTGGGTTTCACCCTGGAGAGTAGGGCAAGCCACTCTCTACATCAACCCCGTACAGGAAGCACTACAGATAGTTAGTCATTGCTAGGAGAGGCAAGCAAGAGGTGCGTGGTCCAGTGCTGCCTTGGAGAGTCTGGGTGATGTCAGGACTCTATAAACACCTCTGAAGGAAGGGTCTCACCCCCTTCGAAGTGCAGCAGCTACTCCTGACCGTGACAGTGGATCTGAGCAATTTGTCACCCCCTCTGCCTTTCCTCACCCATCCTTGCAGAGGCAGGGCTGGAATCTCTTGCCGGTTGCAGCTCCTGCACTTTGTGAGGAGCTTTTCACAATGCGAAAGATTCTCCAGATGAAGTGCAAAGGACCCCACAAACACAGCTATAAAATTAAGTGCCATGGTGCCATAAATATCTGGTTTTAATTGCACACACAGTATTAAGTTTCCCTCTTGAATGAGCAATTTATTTACAACCTTAACACCAGGTTAATTTCTCTGCCTAGAAATTAGGCACATTTATACAGTTTCAATATGCTAGCAGCAAATGCTTTCAACCCTTGTTATTGCTCAGAAAATTCAATTATCTTATGGTTCAGAATTTTCTTGCCCTTCAGCCAGTGAAGGACAACAGGCAGGGCCATCAAGTCCTTTAATTTCTCATTTGTGTAAATATTAATCTATTTTATTTCCTGAGTATCCTCAGCAGCTGCAGTAGAATTTACTCCCATCTCATCACTCTGCCCAGCTGTGCTTGTACTTCCATGTGTGAGAGCCTAACAGGTGCTTCATTTCTGATTTTTTTTATATCTATGGCTATTTTTACACAAGTGATTAAGAAATATGTTTGGGTAATGGAATTCCTATTATCTGTGCATGAATGGAACATACACCCTCTTCAGCTGCACCCTGGGGATTGTTATCTGCAAGGGTCCCAGGAGAGTCCATTCATGCCTGGACAAACACCACAATGATACACAACAGGCCTGGTCCAAAATCAAAAAAGAAAGGAAAGTCAGACTGTGTTCTGGAAATGACTGCTGCTATCTGCACCTCATCTTGTGTTTTCCAAGGCTTGTTATAGCTCTTCAATATCTGTTGGAGCAAAGGGGAGTAAGGCAATAAGGGATTCCTATTTTTATTATCAGAAAAGTGACCCAGCTAGCATGCAATTCCAGTGTCTCTGTGTACTTCCTGTCCATCTAACCCTGAGGCTATCCAGGATGTCACAGTATGCTGGCCAATAACATAGGAGATCCAACTGGAAAGATTTGCAGACTCACTTGGTGATACTTGGCTTGTGTTTTGAAGTACAACTTAATAGACACATGTAATTAAAAGCTTTTATGATTGTAGAGGAAGTTTGAGCATGTGATTCAGGTGCAAAAACCTATGAAAGAGAACTCAATATATTTTGTTTTATTGTCACAAATGGTTTTTATATTATATTATCATGGTTTCGAAGCACTGATGTATTGGTTTATTTTTACATTTGAGATTTAAAATGCTACTGTTAGCAATGCCAAAAATCATGTCTTCATTAATGCCCTTCTTCTGGTAAATGTAGAAATTGAGAGGTAAAAATATACTAACAAAGCCAAAACAAAAATATTAACTGAATTTGAAGGACAGGGGGTAAATGATCTTTACCAATAAAAGTGATTACTGCAATAATAACTGTCAATGGCAAAGACTGATGCAGCAGGGAAGCCTAAATGCAAAATATTAACTGGATCATATGCATTCAAAATGGAGAGGAGCATATTCTCAGACCTGATTAAAAAAAAAAAACAGAGCTTGCAAATATTCCATATGGTCTCTATTTTATATCTGTGACTACTTTCAAGGAATAAATGGCACTATCTTTACAGTATAAGTAATGCAGAAAAATAAATGTCTGCTGAATCAAAGTGTATCAGACTATATTTATGTCATATAAACTCAATAGTAAGTGCCTACTGGAACGGATCCCTGCAGCAATATTAGAGGACAAAGTTTCGTTGTGTTATTTGTGGCTATAGAGGGGCTGTGTATTGACTTTAAATTTACCTGCCTTACAAAAATAAGCAAACTGGTTTTTAAAAAAATAATCAGATGTAAAACTACTCCCTAGCTGCAGAATCTGTGAATTTCAGAAAGCGGCCAGGAGCTATGGAAACAACTTTTTTATAGAAGCAAGCTTTAAGACACTTAAAGCTGTACGCTGAGGTGATGTGTTACAAGGTAGACTGCTTTACAATATGACTCTTGAGACCACTTACACACGTGTGAGTGTGAGAGTTGGTGCACTTTGGTCACCAAAGTCCTGTATCTGCTGTGTTACAGGAGTACAGCTCCACCTATTTAAATCAGCGGTCTCCACCTCAACAAGACAAAACTTTCCTTCCTTTTAGTACAGTCATTATATTAGGGCCAGCTAAAAAGGAGGAGAGACACTGTGTAATTTCACCTAAACAGGCACATGTGATGGAAAAGAGTAGGTAGGACACATTACTATGAAAACAGAGATTTGATGAAATTCATTTACAGACAAACAAAACAAGGGAGATGAGGACATGGCTGTGGAAGGGAACATGGAAAACTGAAATTCATTCCCCCCTTACTTTAATTTTCATCTTCTCACAACTTTTACTTCAAAGAGGTTTTAGTCGCGCAGTGGACCCCAGTTGTCAACAGAAGGAGTCCTAGCTCATGGAAGGCATGTTTCATGCATGCCAGAGGCTTGTTGAGATGTGAAGGTTGTTGTAAGTTGGCTGCACAGCTGTCTCTGACCTTCTGAGGATCCTGAGAGCTACAGACCAGTCAGCCTCACCTCTGTGCCTGGAAAGATCTTGAAGCAGATTCTCCTGGAAGGCATGCTGAGGCACATGAAAAACAACAAGGTGCTTGGTGGCAGCCAGCATGGCTTCACTAAGGGGAAATCCTGCCTGACAAATTTGGTGGCCTTCTATGATGGGGCTACGGAACTGATGGACAAGAGTAGAGCAGTTGCTGTCATCTACCTGGACTTGTGCAAAGCATTCAACACTGTCCCACACGACATCCTTGTCTCTTGGAACTGTGTGATAGGTGCCTAACGTGTTGGGACTGGTCTTGTTCAATGTCTTTGTTGGTGACTTGGACAGTGGGATCGAGTGCGCCCTCAGCAAGTTTGCCAATGACACCAACCTGGGTGTTTCAGTTGATACGCTGAAGGGAAACAATGCCATCCAGAGGGATCTTGACACACTTGTGAGGTGGGCTGATGCCAACCTGATGAAGTTTAACCAACCCAAGTGAAAGATCCTACACCTGGGTTGGAACAATCCCAGGCACAGCTCCAGGTTGGGCAGAGAAGAGATTCAGAGCAGCCCTGCGGAGAAGGACTTGGGGGTGTTGG
>JAOEHY010009509.1:2348-23345 GCA_025447955.1 Psilopsiagon aurifrons
TCTCTTGACCTGCTGGTCACACTCCTTTTGATGCAGCCCAGGATACGGTTGGCTTTCTGGGCTGCGAGCACACACTGAAGACAGCTCATGTTCAGTTTCTCATCAGCCAATACTCCCAAGTCCTTCTCTGCAGGGCTGGTCTGTTGCATCTATGGTGAGATACAAAATGAAAACATGCAAAAAATAATTATATTGATGAAAGAAAAACAACAAAAGAAGAATACAAGAAAAATATACCTTTAACAGTCTTCTGTTGTAAACTGGTCAAAACCTAAAAAAATTGAATCCCTTCCAAGGTATATCTAGGTGACTGCCACTTTTCTTTAGGAATACCACATATGTATCACCTTGCAAGTTTAAGCTTGTGTGGTTTGTGATAAAGTCCGGAGGTCAGCCACTTTCCAAAGGTACAGAACTGGTGGTCAGTAGAGCAGAACTTGTGCACAAAGGAATGGGGAAAAATTCCTGAAGCTCCTTGTCACTGCCACAGCTTGGGGACATTTAATTCTGTCAGCTCTAGCTCTATAAGCATCACCTAAGTCTGTATATGGTTGAGTTGTTGAAACTTTAAGGACAGGAAAAAAGATAACAAAAAATAAAAAAACAAAAAATCCCAAAGCAACCAACACTTCAGTTCTATTTCTATTATCACACGTTTCTGAAGTAACAAACAGTAAATCAACATGCCCAAATTGCTGACACACTTTGAAAAGCAGTACTGAATTCTACTATTCACTTTTACAGGCTGAACAGTTGCACTATGAATCTTATTTTAGAAGGCAGTGGTGGTCTGAGACCCAGGAGCTCACCTGCACCCCTAGAGCCCATGGCAACGCCTGGGTTCTGCTCAAAGCTGGGAAGCTGGATGAAGCATCAAGCTCAGGGTCATGCACTGGAAAGTGACATTTCCCTCACATTCCCAGAGAATAAAAAAACACACTTGCAGTTTATCAACAGAGTGGTTAATTACCCTTTCTGTTTGCACATACAAGCTGCCAAGTATAGAAATGTGAAATAATTATTGCAGAATCATAGAATAATTCAGATGGAAAAGCTGCTCAGGAGGTCTCTAGTCTGGTGGGGAGACAGCCCAACCTATAAATCCATGTAACTAGAAGAAACATGCAGATTTTTACATATGTGTGTACATATACTACTATATTTAATTAACATCTAGAGTTAGAAAAGCAGCAGATCATGTTCAAAAATGTCTGGATATCAGGCAGTAGGGGATATATACTAGACAGGGCTGTGATTTAAAATCAGAATTCATTGTAAAAGAGGCAAAATAAGGTCAGGGTTTTTTTCCTTATGCCATAGATAAAATAGTGTTTTTAAAAGCAATCAAAATACAATTCCTAAGTGAAATATAATTCACAAATGTCGCATTAATTTGGCTTCTGATGGCAACACGCTCCTCATGAGAAAATAACTTTATTTAAAAATAAAAAAGATCTTTGAAATGTAATGGTACATGCTCAAAGGCACTGATACCAAAAGTGCGGCTTAATTGCTGCATTTCTCCAAGTCTTTGCTGCAAACTTGGGTAAACATTGTAAATTGATTGTTTCGGTTTTAGGGGCTGTGATCATGAGGTGCAGCGGTATTTTCACTGGTATGCTGCAATGTTTGGTCTTTCTGACTTGCTTCTGTGAGATTTCAAAAATAGCAAAGTGGTGCGGTGGTGTTAGAGATCTATACTTCTCTCACTGCACATGGTTTATGAAAGATATATAATTTAATATTTGAAAAACACTACTCTTCTGGCTACAGAACTGAATGTTTAGACCGTGACAGATATACTGAGATATATGTAGCTGCCCCATGTTAATGGCATAGCAGATTTTGTTATCAGCTATAGAGGTAGAAACATTGATGCTTGTTAAGTATTATGCTTCTATTTTTACCTGGTAGAAACAGGAACCTATTTTACCTTAATTGATTATAAAAGTTAGAAAATCAGTGCATTCTTCCAATTCTAAAACACTGTGTCTGACATGCATTCATTTTTTTACCTTCGCAGTCCCAGATGATTCCAAAGGTAAACCATTCACACTGTACAGATATGTTCAACATAGAATAAATGACAGGAAGGTAGCAGGGCTTTTTGCCTTCCATATTTTAGCTATGTTTTAAGATTCTCAGACATAAAAACTTTAAATAATGTATCAAACACTGAAATGGTTAACTGTGAGCCTTAGTATTATAATTTGATATATCACTTGATGTTGTGCTAACAGTTCAAATAGTAAAAATGAAATACTAAAACTAAAAATTACATGTCTTAGATTGATCATTTCTTTAAGGTCACCATTGTCACCATTTTATTGAAATCCTGTGGGGTTTTTGCATAAACCTTAAAACTTTTGGAGCTAATTAAAAACTAAAACTAAGGCTAATTAAAATAATTTCACCAAAGAAATTCTAACTATTCCACCACAAAACATTACACAGGCTAAGCCAATTCCTGCTAGGTGCATATAAGTTTTAAAACAAAACAAAATGGAGACTGATTTATTATCATTAATTTATGCTGTTCCTAAAAATTTGGGCTCCAGATCCACGAGAAGGTATAATTAACACCCCCCACATACCAAAAAGACAAAAAATTATGATAAAAAGATCTTACTCATTGTGAATGAAATAATAAAAGGAATAGGCCATGAATTTGCATTCAAGTCAGCAACTAGGCACTTTGTGTGTAATAAATATTTAGCTTTAAAATAATCTAAAAACTTCTACCCAAGACTAACCGCTCAAACAAAAACACAGGGTGATTGATTACCCTGGAAAAAAATCTTGGTAGTTAATCAGCCCAACAAAACAGTTATTTTGTTGTTATAAAGGTAATACCTGCAGCTGTCTCTCAAGTCCTAAGGAAGAGGGGGGTTGCCCTACTGCAAAACTCTTGCTGCTCTCTGAAGGTTAACAAGCATTGACAGTAAGAAGGTGGGAAATTAATTCAGCCTTGGTGCCCTCTCAGAAAACACTTGGAATTGCTATCTTTTGTGGTAAGGGAACCTAAATCAAGGGAGCCCGCATGACTTCAGCAATGGCAGCGTGCCCAGGCAAGAGGAAACCTTCAAAAAAAGGACAGTCCCAGGCTACAGGGCAGAAGCGAGGAGGCTGGTCATATATTTGTATTTAAATTCATACCAGAGACCAACAAGTAGGCTAAGAATGAGAGCTTTGTGTATTTTTCCATCTTTAGTGAAACATTACCTTTACTTGGGACTCAAATTCAAGCCTTGAGGAAAAGTAAAAAGATAACAAGAGGCCTGATGTCTGCAGGAAATAAGCTGTAGCTTCCTGATCAGGTGTAGATGGCAAAATCTGACCAAACTGAGAATGGGATGATGAGATGAGCAGCAAATGTGAGCTTAAAGATCCACTTGTCAATTATAGTTATTAATGGTAAAAAGTATTTGTTCAGTCTAAAGTACTACTGTTACTTCTCCCAGCTTTTCAGCTGATGACCCCAGGCTTTCAGTACAGCTGCTTGGACCCTCAGATACTCACTGAGACTAGGTCTGACACTTTTGCTTCAGTGTGGTGTACTATGTATCTTAAGCATTCTGCAGTGCAGTCTTCTACTCCTTTCTCTCTTAACAAATGCTTCAAAAAACCAAAAAATACAGAAGACTATGTAGGGATGTGATAAAAAAACATGATCCAAGCTGTATCTCCTCTTCAGCCTGGGTTTCCAGGCTGTTGGCATCTGTAATGGAAACACAGCTCTGGGGAATGGGAGTCTTTTCTCCGTCGTCCTGTTTCACTACTGGCAGCAGCCTCACCTTGCTGGTTCCCACTGTGCTGACATCTCTGAAAGGTGACAATTACCCTGGCTGGTCTATAAAGGTTTTATCCACAAGGAGGAAAGAGTACTCTCAGTTTTGTTTTGACCACAAATCCTAAAAATAGCAATCAACAATGTAACTTCACAGCAAAAGAAAATTCTTAGAATACACACTAAGATTTAGATTCAGTGCCAGGGTGGATAGGACTTTGAGCAACCTGGTCTAGTGGAAGGTGTCCCTGCCTATGGCAGGGGGGTGAGAACAATATGATTTTTAAGGTCCCTTCCAACCTAAACCTTTCTATGATTCGATGATAAGCAAGCTGGTTAGCAATTAAAAGCCATTTCACAAGAACAATGCAGGTTAAAGGGTGGGGGTTAAGAATGTCATGTGTTATCTGCACTATGGTTGGATGTGAAATGAGGCAGGAAACTTTTAGGGAACTAATGAGGACCAAAACAAGTACTTTCCACCTACACACTTGGCTTGACATTTGTAATTAAGAATGAGTGCTGCATTTTTTTTCAGGGACAAAACATCTCATAATACTGCAGCTGACTCAATATTTGAAAGATAGATTGATGTCTGGAGATATAAAGACATAAAAAAATCAACTGATTATTAAAATATTTAAGAAAAAAGGTTATTTCATAACACATATTTCATAGCAATATGTTAAAATTTCCAGTGTTGAGTCAAAAAAAAAAAGAGATACTGGTGATTAAAACAATGATCCTTAAAATAAATACTAAGCAATTGCATGCCAACAATTAAAACAAAACCACCCCAAAGTCTTTTTTGTGGGTAACACTAATGTTTCAATCTAGCTTTTATAAATTCCATCTCCTCTATAGGTACTTAGTGGTCCTTATTCCACAAGGGTTTTCTGCTCTTGCTGAATATTGTCTCAATTTGCCTTTAAAACTTTCACAATTTATTGATGATTGAAGTTGTCTGTATTTTTTTCTTTCCAGATCACTGGAATTGGCTGGTTTTGACTCAATTTATGTCACAGCCCCAACTTGGAGATTACTTCTAGCCAGAACTCCTGCAGGTATCACCTCCCATATACAGAAATGAAAGCTCTGGGAAAAAAATTTCAAATTGCAGTAATAAGTAATTTGCTTATGAGCCTCTTCTCCAGACATTTCTCTCCTTTATGAGAATGAGGATGTTTCTCTCAAACTCTACCTGCTCAGTCACATGGCAGAGTAAACCTGATTTAGTACCTCTCTGCAAATTTCATTTGGTACCAATGGTAAGACCGCTGTAAAACCTCGTGGCAACTTTATACTGCAAAACAATATACCTTATTTTTCCAACAGAAACTAAGAGAATAATGTAGCAGAATGAAGACAACAATTGCTGTTGCCTTTCTAGAATGCTAGTCTCCACTGTTTTACCTGAAAGAATACAAGCAACGAAGTACTATCAGCTTGCTCTGATACACTTTCTTTTCTACCAGAAGATGGCAGCCATAGTACATAAACTTTCAATATGCTAAAAATTACAATAATGAAATCAATATGTACATGATGTACACTGCTGTCCTTACTGCATGAACCAGAAAGAATTGGTCTCACTGTACCATTTTCTGCTACTGTGCTCATGGTATGCTATTAGTTCATCATTGCAGCTCTTTCAAAACAGTATGACTTGGCAAGAAAAAAAATTAATAAAAATCTGATCAGGCATAAAATGACTGTATTTTTGGTTAAAGTGCAGAACAATAGCACAATATAGGTATGGGATAGCTTTTGTTTTTATTCAGCTGTTTAGTATGCTGTAGGTATAAATGAGACTTAAACCAAGCATCAAAACTGAACCTTTCAGACATTAATATGATGATAGCTGTGTTATTATGAGCCTAATGATATCTAGTGCACACAAGAATACATAGGTGTCATGCTGGGAAACCAATGATCTGGCTCTCATTCTGACTGCAGGCAAAGAATATCTCATCAAAGCTACAAATTTCACGAGTCTGCTCCCAAATTTAAAACCCTTAAGGAAATGGCTTTCATGGTTCAACAGTTTTAAAGGGTTGCTCTTACTTGGCTTTGTAACAAGGAAATTAATAGTTCTTCCAAACAAATCAGAATTACGCCATAGCTGCATGCATTTTCATGCTGTTGCCTTCAGCATTTTACTTCCCTCTAAAGATAATATTGCTGCAAAATCCACATTGAATTCACTGTGGGGAAACATTTATTACCTGCTATGATTTCGCACTATAGCATTAGACAGGTGATAGAAGTGGCTTACTCATTGTAAAAATTGGGGTTTTTTAGGTCATGTGAAATTGAGTCAGTTTCTAATCAACTTCCAGTTTTCACAGAGTAAAACCTATCCAGCCTAACGTCAGGGAGAGTTAGTTTCTGTAGCATGATGCAGAGCAACCAACCAAGAGGTAGACGGCTTATGGGACTGCAATAACAAAGAAGCACTGAAGTGATATACTTCCCTGTCAGTATGTTTTTTTCTCCCTTTAAAAATTCTGACTGTGAAAATACTAACGTTCCCAAGAAAGAATAATCATATTTAAATCATTTTCTTAATTTAAAGGTATACAAATGCTTTCTAATGAGGAGAAAATATCATGTGTTAGCATAGCTGTTGTCTGTCACATTTAATGCCACTTCAACTAGTGCTGTTCAGGAGAAAAAAACATAAATGAGCATCAAATGTCCAGGGTAGCAATACCTTTCAATATATCATTATCAAAATAACAAAATACTGTGGATTCTCATTTAACCAGTAAGAAGTTACACTTATGCTGGGATCAAAATACCAAGATACTTGCTTTTGTGCAGAATCTGTATGGTTGCACAACATTTATGATCCAACTATTTCAATGCCTGTGGAGCTACAAATGGAAGATTAACAGCATGTGTCAAAAGTAGCTTCGCTTTTTTAGTTCATGCCAATCATTTGGAGTCTTATCTTTAACATGTAGCACTCAGAATAAGAATCCTGGTGCAACAACAACAATTAGAAAATAAACTGAGGAAATAGATCTACTAGCAAACTACTGTGTGTATATATATATATATATATATATAACAACATATACTATACTCTCAAAATCAGAAATGTTACTCTGTCAGTGACTGACAAGAACTTCCACACCTAAAATTGCTGACCCCCATATGAGGGAATGGAAAGGTCAGACATTATTTTCTAAAAACAAAAATTACAGTAATAGACAAATTTGCTCTTTGATGGTAAAGTGAATGTCTGCAATAGAAAACACAATGTTGGAGTCCACAGAATTTTCAATAGTCCACTGTTCCGCCTGGAGGAAAGAGCAAACATGGAGGACTGAACAAAAAACAACAGTAATCCATCAAAAAATGCACAAAAAGCAGTGAATTTGCTTTAATATGAGGAAAATGACAGTTTCTCCTCAAGCACAGAAAACATAATTGTCCCCTAAGCCACCCTAAAATAGCTGTCACTAGTGTAAACCAGAAAACTGCAATTCCCAGCTGGGGAGCACCACCACTGTCATGCATGAGAGGGATAGAGTGGGAAACAAATAGTTCTCCATTTAGACTTCCAGAGCAGCAAGTGACTTTTGCTGTTAAATAACTGCATAGAGGGAGAGAGAATAAAGAGACATTACAATTGGTGCTTGGGCACATGTACGTAGCGGTGTCTTTGTATATTTACATACGAAGAATACGCTGATACATTAAAATGACTGCAATCAGCTGAATTAAAGAACTCCCAATTTTTGGTCATCCTGCCTCTAAGTTAGCCTATGAGCATATTCAAATAAGCTTTGAGCTTCCGACTACAGGAGCTAGTCTGTTTCCAATATCCAAGGTGGCTTGTGTTTGACTGCAGCAAGGGCATACCTTTAATAAAAGACACAATATTCTGCATCACATTTCCAACTGAGTTCTGATGAAGAATAACACTCAGAAGCAACATGTCATAGTCAAGTAGGACTGTTGCAGCCATCTGCTTTACCAAGGGCATTGTACCCAAAAAACTTCCAGACATGGAGAAAAAAAATATAAGATGAAAATTAAATTCATACTGGTACTTTGAAAACTCAAGAATATATACATATATACAAATACATATATCAAAATCAGTTGTAAATTCTAATTAGAGCAGAATCAGAATAAATACCTATTCTCTATAGTCTTTATTTGAACTTTATCAGTTAAATCTCCCTCTATTTATTAAAAATATCTACAAAGAAGTTATCAAACAGGTCTCCTCCATTTTCTAGAAGGGATGAAGTTAGGACAGCTTTTTGATTCAGTCACATTTATCTCACTTAACCTCAAACCTAGCTGATCATGCTAACAGTGCTGGTTATTATTATTTTGCAGTGAAAATCTAAATCTAAAAGAATTTAAATTTGTAATTAAACAACTTAACCAAGGTACAGGTTTCTATTTTTCAACCTGTCCTGGCTTCAGCTGGGATAGAGTTAATTTTTTTCCTAGTAGCTGGTGCAGTGCTGTGTTTTGGCTTCAGTCTGACAGCAATGCTGATAACACACTAATGTTTTAGTTGTTGCTCAGTAGTGCTTACTCTGATGAAGGACTTTCAGACTCTCACTCTCTGCCAGTGCAGAAGGGCACAAGAAGCTGTGAGAGAGCAGAGACAGGACACCTGACCCAAACTAGCCAAAGGGGTATTCCATACCACAGCACGTCATGCCCAGTATATAAACTGGAGAGAGTTATCAAGAAGAGATCAATAGCTGCTCAGGTTGGGCTGGGTATTGGTCAGTGGGTGGTGAGCATTTGTATTGTGCATTACTTGGGTTTTCTCCTTCTCTCTTTTTCCTATTACTATTATTATTGTTATTATTATTTTATTATGTTTTATATTACTAATATTTTATTTCTTTTAAATCATTAAAATTATCTCAATTTATGTTCTTATGTTCTTATCTCAATCCATGGGTTTTACGTTTTTCCAGTGAGTGAGGTGGCACTTGGGACTGTCAAGGGTCAAACCATGACACAACCATGGCTGTAGACTTCTGGTGACACATGTCGGATTTCTGAAAAAATTAGAAACTGAAAAGTATGTTTTTTGCAATTATATTTTCACATTAAATTTTTAGGAGTTTAAGAAAGGTACAGAAATATTCCTTTTAAGCTAATACCAGCATTAAGCATCAAATGAGAGATTCTGTATCTTTCAACATCAGAACCATTTTTCTCAGTCAGCTGTTTGAGAGCCAAGTAATACATTTTCATACAAAACCCGAACACCAAATAACCACCTTTCTCATCTTATGCACTCATACAGTCCCAGGCTGTCACAGAGCTTAGACTCACAGCTAAAGGACAAACCTGCTGCCATGGACTGAATGGAAATAGATTATTTTACACAAATGAAACTCCATCTGCTAATTTCAAACAGGATGATTTGTATGGATAAACCCAAACACCAAGTGCCCTGGGGATGGGGGTGAGCAGAGAGGCCAATACGTGGCCATAATCCATCCCAGTCAATAACTCCCCCTGCCATTACCCTGTTTTTGTGTAAATCCCATGTAAAACTGCATTATCTCACCTTTTCTTGCAAGTTTGTTGTTCTGTGCTTCAAATTCAGAGGACTTTCAGCCCTTTCCAATGGCAACCCTGCCACTTCTTCAGATCCTGGTGTGTACTAAGCTCTGAGAACTGACTATGGCTTTCTAAGTTAGCCTGTAAAAAAGAAAGAACATTCACATTGTTCTTATCTACCCTGTGATCCTACAAATCACTGCTTAGAGAACAGGTCCTGTGTGGCAAATCTGCGTTTCTGTCTTTCTTAAATTTGTATCTTCCACTGAAGTAAAGTCAAAATCATATTTCCCCTCCTTTCTGAGATGGCTACAGTGACTGATCTGTACCAAACAGACCAATGCTAGATTTATTTTATATGCTAATTTACATGATGGCTGCATTCGTTAAAATGAGATCTAGTGTTATTAAACTCCTGTAGAGTAATTGCGATTGAAATTTGTCCATGAGCTACACACATTTGAACTTCATGAACTAGAAAAGAATTTACAAAAGATATTGCTTAAGAACAGGCATGTTGTTTTTAAAATATCTTAAACTATAGTTCATATAGAGAGGATAAAATTGAGGATGAATACTATTGACAATCTGATTTAAAACTCAATATACAGAATAACAGTAAAAATATAAGAGTGTGAAAAGTGGTGAACTTTTTAAATTGAAGACGATTCATTTCTCTTGGAGCAAGATAAATTTCACTCAAGGGACTTCAGTGAGTGTTGCTCTAATCCTAAACCAGTCTATTTTTGGTTTCTTCACTGCAACCTGTGGAACTCTCAGGCTATAAATCTACACCTGAATTTCTCAAACTAACCTTACCATTTATTGACATGCACAGGCTAAAATCAGAGGTAAACTGGAAATCAAAACGATGAGCATAGGAAGAAAAGTTTTCTTTATTTTAGGTTTCATTACTCATTCTGATAAAATGGAAATATCGGATGAAGGAATTAGACCTGGGTAGGATGGCCTAATCAAGACCAAAGGTTGACATTCATTAAAAGACAATGATCACATGACAACAGAAAAGGTTTACATGAAAGAAAATTATGCATCAGGAAACCAATTAAAAATCAAAAGATATAAGCATGTAAAGCCAGATACTTATGCAAACTCACTGTACATACCAGAAAAACCCTTGCCTCCACCAAGTCCTCAGCAACATTTATTCTAATCACTGATCAGAAGAAATTTCACAACTCATTTTGTAGAACACATTTTGCTAACTTATAAGAATCAAAGCTCTTGCTCAGAAATACCAAAATACATCTGAGTTATAACTATCCTTTAAGGATAAAATTGCTTTGTAGAGTACAAAAGAAAAAAATTGACCCCTTTGCTTAGTAAATGCTATTAGTGATGAATAACCCATCAGCTTTCTATACTGTGTTCAAAAACCTTTTAGAATTTTATTGATATGGTGCTCAGTTCTGATAACTCAGCTTCTAATGCAATCAAGAATATCACCAGGAGCTACTTAATTAATTCCCCAGTGCAGCATGAATTTAATTTTCAATGACTTTATTGAGAAGTTTTTTTGTTAATTTTACAATGAGAAACTATAATCACTGTTACACAACTTGCAAATATTTCAAACAAGACAGCAATCTCCTATTTTTTTGATTTTTTCTGTTCCAAATTCAGCTCCTGAGATGGATTTTCTGCCCCAGCTTCATTTTCATCTTCCTGTAAAAGAAAATGAAAACCTGAACATTAATCAACTTATTGAAGAAGTACACTTTTTGTACTTATGTGTAAGCATACACCTTTGCACAGACTTCTGCCATCTTTTGCCTGACCACCAGGCATAAAAATGAGCAAAAAAAAAAGCCATTTATTCAAGCATTTGATTTCGTTTAGGAGTTGAAATTAAAAGGATAAGAAACAGAAACAAAACTCATCACCTACATTTATAGCAGAAGAATAATTTAATGAGTAAATGTTTCACTGACCAATTTACTGGATGGTTACATAAAGAAATTAGTATACCATACATGGATGACAAAATATTCAAATGTCTGCAGCAGGCAGCATTATACACCCTCCCTTTGTTCTTGACCACAGGTTTCTACTAAATTACTTTCAAATGCAAGAACTTCCATCATTGTTCTAAAAATTACTTTTGAAAAGCATCTACCATTGAAAAATGTTTCTTTTTTTTTTTTTTTTTTTGAGACCAGATACGTTTACTTCACCATTTGATAAAAGACAATAAATTTAACTCCAGAGACACTTTATGTGCTGCAGCATCATATTTTTGTCCCATCTAGCATATTTTCTTGACAGGTCTGCCAATTCTCCAATTACTTGTACCACCATATGTTATCTGAAGATCAGTCAGGTCTAAAATAGGAAACATGAGCATGTCAGGCAGCAGCATGCTTACAATATTCTATAGCTTCAGCTCCGCGAGTAGGGCTCATAATTCACTACAGGTTCCTCTGAATTTCGCTGAAAAAATGAAGTGACATCATAATGCCCGTTTCTATAAGAATGGACACCATTTTGTGTCCTAGACAGAATTTTGATCTCCAAAGCATAAATTATGAAAGACTGAGAAAACTTTTATAAGGCAACTTGCAACTCACCGCATCATGAACAGCCCTTATCACAATTCAAAGTATGGCCAGTTTTCCTGTCTGCATTTTTATTCAATACACAAAGAATCTTCCCCATTCCAAAACTACAAAGAAGAAATTAACAGACATTTTGGAATGAAGAAGCATCCTGGCTGCTGTAATACCACAAGTCATCAAAGTCAACAGCTGAGAGAAAGGAAGTGTCAGGGATATTAGGTGGGATTCAGGAACAGTTTCCTGTTTTAAAAGAGCACCTTCATTCTTCTAGGAAAATAACTATCTTCTTGCATCCTAGTCCTTCTTTCACCACCAAAGGGTGTTTTGTAAGGATAATTATAAAAAAAAAAATTATAGGTACAAAACATAGGAAGACTACATGGGAAGCATAAAACAGAATAGCAATGGAAAATCTCATTAAAAAATGTGGTCTCTTATGTTACACAATGCTAAAATAACATAGAAAAGCTAGTTGTTCTATAAAAGATACATACACTCCAAACCATCTCTTCAATTACCATTAAAAGATGTAGTGAGCCTTGTGGCTCTTTTATTTCAAGTGAGGGAACACATCTGTGCACGTGTGAGAAACCAAAGATCATTGATTCGCTGAAATTAGAAGTGCAGCATGTATGGAAGAGAGTTTCATGTATAGTGCACATACAAAGGTCAAACTTCTAAAGAAATAAAAGTCAAGGCAGAATGGGAAACAGCAAAGGAACAATATGTAACTAGGCCTAGATGTACATGACAAAGAATATCACTGAATAAAAAAGCTACCAACAGGAACTTTTGGCTGCTATCGAAAACCAGACAGGTTCTTTCATGAAGGACTTGTTAATAAAAGAACAGCGAATCTGCATGTTTCTGAAGGTCCTCACCCACAGAAGTTGTATCCCTACTGACCTCAACACCAACTTATCCACCTCCCTAGCACACAATCTGCTATTATTCCAGCGTCCTGACTTGTACTCCCTCTGACAGGGAATATATACCCTACACAATCATTCTTTTTCCGAGCACACTTGAGATATTGTGTAGGGCTTCCCCTCCTAATGGAGCACGCACAGATTTCAAAGACTACAGGGCCATACCTTCACTGAAGATTACAAGAAGGTGAAAGGATATTGGGCTCAATCCGGAATATCAGCTTCCTGAGTCTATTTTTTGTGGACAAAAAGGTTTTACCCAGTGAAAGAGCTTTATAGCAGAATCTTCTGGCTTTGTGTAAACTTGAAATGTTTTAATTCTGTGCTCACAAGGTCATGCTTGCTCTCTGTCAGATTTTCTAGGTTACAGCAGCAGCTGCAATGATCAGTGTTTTCTTAGATGCAGAAATAATGGCTGAGTGGCTAAAGCAAGTCCAGGATTTGCTCTGCGTGAATATTCAAGATGGAAGCATCCATTCTGGTTATGTTTCAGAACCAATACCCTTGATTTTGCTCATCTGCTGTTGCTTCAACCAGGTAAAACATATTCAAATAGGCAAAAACTACCTGCAGATTATAAATTGAACTTATATGGGCAGATTCCTACACACAATCATCCAGGTCCCTGACTGGTATTCTGTTGTTTATTTTTTCAAATTTTACATATTTTAAATTTTATGCACAAAAGCTCTCTGAATACTATTGTGTTAAACCATGCTCCACAGAGGACATCTTAATTTTGTAGGGGTGCATTTATTCTATTTTCCAAGAACAGAAAGTCCTATCTCATTTTGATTCAGAAATCTAAGTTTAGTCTCTCTGAATGTGGGTGACTGCTGTGCAAAACAGACACTGGAGAGTATGAACTGCCAGTACTGGCACTCACAGAATCATACAGAATAGTTAGGGTTGGGAAGGACCTTAAGATCATGTAGTTCCAACCCCCCTGCCATGGACAGGGACACCTCCCACTAAACCATGCCACCCAAGGCGCTGTCCAACCTGGCCTTGAACACCTTCAGGGATGGAGCATTCACAGCTTCCCTGGGCAACCCATTCCAGTGCCTCACCACCCTTACAGTAAAGAATTTCTTCCTCATATCCAATCTAAACTTCCCCTGTTTCAGTTTGAACCCGTTACCCCTTGTCCTATGATGAGGAAATAAGCATGAGAAAATCTGATCCTTTCTTTCTAGAGCACCATATAAGACCTATACAAACACACGACACCAGAGATAGTAAATTATCAGCTTAGAAAACCAAATCAAATTAGTCTAAACATTTCAATGGCAAGATTGATTCTTTCAGTTAAAAGCAATGCTATATCCACTAGGTATCCACTAGCTCTGCAGCTTTCTGCCAGAAAAAAAGTGACAGCAGTGGCCTGAGAATGGCAAACTTACTAAGGACTCAAAAATTATCATGAGACACGAACTCCTCTAAATTGTAAGAGCAGGATCCCTGCCAGTATTGTTGGGAAAAATTTCAACTGGCAATTTTGAGCACACACATTAACCATACTCCAGGATGTAAAAACTCACTATTCTTTCAGTTTGCTGACAATGAAAAATTTACTTGAAATGTTTTATCTTTTTTATTAATAGCCCAAGAGGCATCCCAAAGATTGCACACAGAAATACTGACTTGGCTTTAATATCGCTAACGATGTTTGAATTTTCAGCTAAGTAGCCTATATAGCTTAATTATTAAGAAATTGGGCTCTGAGAAAAAGACTTAAGGCTGTTAGTGGATGAGAAGCCAAACATGACTGGCAGTGCACATTTGCAGCCTGGAAAGCCAACCATATCCTTTCAAAAGAAGCGTGGCCAGCAGGTCGAGGGAGGTGATTCTCCCCCTCCTACTCCAATGTTACAAGACCACACCTGCAGGACGGCATCCAGCTCTGGGGCTCCTGACATAAAAAGGATGTGAACCTGTTCGAGCGAGTCCAGAGGAGGACCATGAAAATGCTCAGAGGGCTAGAGCATCTCTCCTATGGAGACAGGCTTGAGAGAGCTGAGCTTTTTCAGCCTGGAGAAGTCTGCAGGGAGATCCTATAGCAGCCTTTCAGTACCTATGGGAGTCTACAAGAAATCTGGAGAGGGACTTTTCACAAAAGCATGTAGAGACAGAGCAAGCGGCAATGGCTTTAAGATGAAAGAGGGAAGATTTAGATTACACATTAGGAAGAAATTGTTTACTATGAGGGTGCTGAGGCACCGGCACAGGTTGTCCAGAGAAGCTGGGAATGCCTCATCCCTGAAATTGTTCAAGGCCAGATTGGACAGAGCTTTGAGCAACGTGGTTAGGGGGTGGTGTCCTTGCCCATGGCAGGGGGATTGGAATTGGATGATCTTTAAGGTCCCTTCCAACCCTAACTACTCTATGATTCTATGCTACTATACCAACAGACTGCTGCTTAAGCATTTTTTTTTTTTTACTAAGTACCACCTATCATTATGATGATTCTAATACTGACAGATAGCAAAGGAAAACCTTTTCTTTTCATGGTATTTGCTAAACAGTCCATGATGGCAGCGCATAAAGTTGTTATTACCCGTGGCTATAAAGCAAATGAAATACTGAATTCCAGTTTCTGTTTCACAGAATTTCAGTTCAAATTATTTCTATTAATGCCTCACATCTCTATTTCTGTTATATTTTTTGCTCTCAGGCACCTATGACTCCACTGCGTAGTGCCTGAACAGAGAACAGTCACTTTGGTGTTAAAATGTTCAATTATGAAAGTAGTTTTTGATAGCAGATGTCAAAAGCCAAACATCCCTTAGTATCTTTCCTGACTACGGACAATCATATACTCCACTACTATACAGTGACCTAGAAGATGCCTTAGCACAGATCTGTAAGAGACTTGTAAGAGTAGTAAAGGGAAGTGAACTCCTCTAGACTGCATTACTAACCTTGCCAAAAAAAGTGTATTTAACAGCTCAAAGATTATTTTAATGTTGAAATAAATTAAGTTTATAAGTCTACATTTGTCATTCTTTCAGATTTAAAAACAACCCAAATTCAAAACAAAAGTGATAAGGAAAAGGACAAAGGGCTTTGTAACACGCTGTTAAACCCAAACCCCTCAATTGAAATGTTAGCTCAGGAGCTCCTTAAACCATTAATGACTGAACACCTCATCAGCATCTTTATGATGCTGATAGACTAACAGACTTTCCACATCAGCTTTTTTCTTTCCCCAGTGCATCCCTACCTTTCCCTGGAAATTGGATTAAAGGGTCCTCTGGATGCTCTGTGGATGTCTTCAAATATCCTATTGCCATCTCTTCTTCAAATTAATTAGTCTACACTTGGTAGCTGAGCATTTATGGGTCACAGTAACAGAACATGGCCAAGAACTTGTAAATGAGATCCTACAGTGTGCTACCTAGATAACTACTGAGAATTATTATTATTGAGCATTCAATAGCTTTGCTGAAGTTAATAGGAATACTTCAATATTTAGATGCCTTAAGGTGCCAAAAACTAAAGGTAAGAAGCTGACTTTTAAGATCCTATTTCTGAAAGTTTTGATCTGACAGTTGAGGGAGACTGTCATATAATTTCATCTGCTTTGAAAGAGTATTTAAGGTCAACTACAAATGATGACCCAAGCAGAGAATAACAGGTCTGACATGGAAAGGTAATTCTGTAGTTAAAAAGTGCCTAGAAATAGGTGTTTGGGTATACTCTTCTCCCTCCCCCATCTCAACCTCCCCAATTCAGACTGTCTGAGAATTTCTTTTTATTCCATTAGTTAACGACATGTAATCTGGAAGATGGTGGTAAATTAGTCAATCCTTAATTCTACAAGGAATCTGACACTACTCTGTATATCACACTGCAATTAACAATGCTAAGAAATTAACAGACCACACTGCAATTAACTGTGCTAAGAAATGCAACAATTCACAGATTTGTGCATTAAACTACAAATTTCTAAAGTAGCATTACAAAGGTATACTTAAATCATCCTTCTGTTGTGTGCTTTGCAAACTGTAACCCATATTCTAAACTTAATAAACAGCTATATATTACAGCATGATGCAAATGAACAACTGAATAATAACTATGCAGAATTCAAAAATATCCTATTACAATGAGAAATTATGAAAGGGTTCTTTATGCTATCACATATTCTAGAAATATCATCTAAAAACCACTCAGGACCAAATTCAGACACTATTACGTATCAAAGTACCTTAACTCAAAAGAGCTGTGATATGACTAACATGCCAAGTCTCTGCAAGGGTGTCCCTGTGGTGTTTCGTCTCCTGCCTCACAGATCCCAGCTAGCAACATGTCAGTTGGAAGTAAGTAAAAATACTTTTAATACTCTTCAAAAAATACCAGGAAAAAGGGACTAGAGGAATCATGAGAGGTTTTTATTGTTGAAGTCTAGCTTTCCAATGTGATAGGCCAAATTTGGAGGGAAATGACTATCAGGCAAAAGCTGTGAATTACATCAGTCTCTCAGTTAAATCAACAAAAGATGCGCATCTAGCACCAAAATTTAAGTTATTTTTCTTCCACAGCCTATGCTATCTTCTTAAATGTATCACTGACAGTCCTTATAACAGAGTGGTGCAAAAAATACAGAGTACAACTGGAACAGTTTTTTACCAATGGATATTAGGAACAAATATAAATTTCTTGTGATAGATGACAGTTTTTTGTCACTGTAGCTCTGAAGTGATAAGGCAGCTGTTTGTTTCTCCTTTGAAAAAGAGACCCTTGCTACATGGATCATTTTCATAGTGACAGCCTTGACAAGTTTGACATTTGCTTCATGAAGATTCTGAAGCAGCCATCAAGAAAATGCACCCTCTGGGACCACTGGCAATCTGACAGTCGTACCCTTTAATGCTCATCCCCATTAATTCTTACTGTCAAAGCCCACCAAATTCCTACAGGAAAATCTCTGCTGATCTGGTACATTAAAAAATGGAGGCTATGAATGAACTAACTATTATAAGGTAAATAAACATGACATCAATTAACTGGAAGCAGCTTCACCACATTTTATTCAGTAAACTGAGCAACGTCTAGCTGCTGGTCCCCATCACCGATGCAGTACATGGCATCGTGCTCTAGGTGGCAATGCAAGACTGGGAGAACTACTTTTATACTAAAGCTGAAGAAGCTACAAGCAGCTGCATGTTTATCACAAACTCTTTCCTCTTTAACTTGCACTAGTACAAGAACTTTAAGCGGTTTTGAAACGTTTGTCAGTGTTCTGTATTTTCTGTTTCCTTGTTTCTAATTCTGATTATACAGATAAATGTACCATCGCAAGAGCCCTTAGAGTCAAAATTTCATTTGACGCTTAGTATAGAAGTGGAATTTCATGCCAGATTTCAAATCTTCCATCTGTTTCTCTCTTTTTAAGGAGGCAGCCATTCCACTGAGTGGCCCTTTTGGCTGACTGCCACTACAGTTGGGATGCTCTTCAGGGCAGGTGGTGCTTGAAACCCAACCATTGTTTTTCAAGTTCAGCTGGTTCTCCTTGAAGAAAGCAGAGGAAAATGTTTCCTCTTTAACAATTGGAGTCTTAAAAGGTTTAGTTTTATGAACCTTAGACTGCATCTATAAAAACTTAGATATCAGAAACCTGAAATATCAACTAAGAAACAGATGAAAAGCAACTTTTAATGTGATTGTACTGCGCCTGTATGGGATCAGCTTCCTCAATTTCCTCTCCAGTCTCAGAGTGCACCCTTGCCTTACTTTTCAAGTCTCCGAGTCTGGCATTGTCCTGATTTAGATCCTTTGTAAGGCAATTTTGTCACTCAAATATAATACTTACATCTGTGCATATACAAACATATATAGGGAAACTAAAATAGCACTTCCTACTTATGTGGCAATATAATTATTTTCATGAATTGGAAATTGAAACAGAAAGTTCCACTTTATATATACTAATAATACTACTACAGAACGATATTTCATAGCCCAGAAAGGCATATTCTAATCTTATTAAGATGATTTTAAGTATTCATGGCTCCACTCCCACCATATTTACACTATGCATTTACTGAATTATAAGCAAAACGTCTTTATGTTTATACTCTTGATACTAAATATAAAATGGGTTCTTCTTACAATAATCTAGATGAGCACAAAAGGTGCTCAGGCCAGTGATAAGGAATTAATAGCTCTTTTAATTAATTTAACTTCTAAGTACAGTTTAATAAAAAAAACCCTAACAAATAAGAGGCTAATTTTTACCTGCTCAATTGTTAGACTATGTATCCTGGCCATTACTAAATGATACCTGAAGATTTTTTTATCAAGCTTTAACTGTTTTCACAAAAAAGTTTAGCTATAGATAGCCTTTTATCAAGAAGTCTGAATATCCTTCATTTCCACTATGATTAACAACATTAAATAGAAAAGTAGGTACAACTGAGCTATAGAAAAATGCTTCTGTAAGCTACAGACAAGATATGCTGTCTACAGTTGAAGGCAGCTGAAAGCCACCACTGTAAACATCAATGAAGTACACGTTTTTAACAGGAAAAAGAAAGTACTACCATATGAAAGGAATAAATTTATCTCAATAACAGGGAAAATCTAAACCATAATGAAAATGTTTTAGGAAAAATGAGTGTACTGCATGCTACTGACCAAAATTAATTAGAGTTCTAATGTTCTACATTTCCACCATAATTCTTTAAATGGTGCGTTTATTTCATAGTAATAAACACTCGGTTCATTAAGTAAAGTTCAAAATCTGTGTTAGTCACTACATTTAACAACCTTTGGCCCTCTTCTTCAGTATTTTTTATTCCGGTTTCCAAAGCATTGAATAAGCAATTGAGGAACACAATTAAATTTCATGACTCTGCATATTTAGGATTCTTATTTCATCTAAGACAAAGGGTAATTAATCTACCATTCTATACTGAATTCCAACTTTAGTGAGCCATGTAGATACTGAAATGAACTTACAGGAAATGCTTAATTAAATTACTACAAAAAGCATAACCAAAGTTTTTTCTTTCCTTATGACAGAAGAAAATGCACATTTAATTAGAAAAAGTCTACTGCAGTATTCTAAATTTAATAACTTGGAATCATGAAAACATTGCTATAAAGTGACAGCTAACAATTCATAAAGCTTTTTCCTCCTTTCTTTTGTATTTCAACAGAACATTTCACCTGAGTACAGCCATGAACTTCTGTTCAGACTCAAGGCATAAAAGAGAACTTTCAACAGAGTTAATATGAAGACACAGGAGTCTGAACAACACAGCAAAGGCCTTTATTTCAGCCGCCTATTTTTCAAAATGTTATAAATGGTTTGTATTTGTTGCAGCACTGAATGCTTATACTCAGTCACAATCCATGAAGTTGCAAAAACAACTGACACAAATGGGCAAAGCTGTAGAGTTAGATAGGGGATAAACTATGACAGCAAATAGAACCTGTGCTACTGATGAAGAAATCAGAGGTAGAAGAGACTTTTTAAAAAAACCCTGTACAATTCCTTTCAGTAGGTTGCCCAAAACACATGCTGACATTTAAATTCAGAATCCAACAACTACAACTAGACAGATGTTTCAGTGATTTCAATATCCATTAAATAAAATCCCAAGAAAAGCGTTCCAGACTAGGACTAGAATCCTCATCTTCATGCTAACAACACAGGTACAATCTCTCAAGGAAAACCTGTATCTTCCCCTACATTCATTTAATGAATGCACTGCAGACCTACCCAGAAGTCAAAAATACTTCTTTACAAGCTGTATAAACATACGTTTAATTTGACAATATAACACAAATATTTGACGATGGACCTGAAATCAAACAAAACAAGAAAGAAAAGACAAATCTACGGCTTTAGAAGTTGGAATCCAGTTGGCCTGATGGCAAAAGAAAATATTTGTTTGGTTTTATATTTTTAGTTTATTTCTGTATTTGAAGATAGCAATTAATGTTCTGATCCTGTAATGATGCCTGAACAGTCCTGTTTCATACAACAGAACAACTCAGCTGTATTTGAAGCATCAAGGCAATAAACACAGTCAATTTTGTGTCAAAGTTGTAACATTAAATATACCAGTTTCAAGCTGATCAGCTCCTAAATTAATAAAATAAAATAAAATAAAATAAAATAAAATAAAATAAAATAAAATAAAAT